>PVIA01012033.1:0-40417 GCA_004024845.1 Tonatia bakeri | reverse complement strand
CATTAAAGTACTAGAGGAGAACATAGGTAGGAAAATCTCAGATATATCATGCAAAAACTTTTTTACAGACATGTCCCCTAGAGCAAGAGACATAAAGGAAAGAATAAACAAATGGGACCTCATCAAAATAAAAAGCTTCTGCACAGCTAAAGAAAACAGTATCAAAATAAAAAGAGAATCAACTGTATGGGAAAACATACTTGCCAATGATGCCTCAGACAAGGGCTTAATCTCCAAAATATATGAAGAACTTACACGATTATACTCTAAGAAGACAAGCAACCCAATTAAAAAATGGGCAAAGGACTTGAACACACACTTCTCCAAGGAGGACATACAGAAGATCCAAAATCACATGAAATGATGTTCAATATCACTAGCTATCAGAGAGATGCAGATTAAAACCTCAATGAGGTACCACTTCACACCAGTCAGAATGGACATCATAAGCAAAACAACAAACAAGTGTTGGAGAGGTTGTGGAGAAAAGGGGACACTAGTGCACTGTTGGTGGGACTGCAGACTGGTACAACCACTGTGGAAAACAGTATGGAACTTCCTCAGAAAATTAAAAATGGATCTACCTTTCAACCCAGCAACTCCACTGCTGGGACTATATCCTAAGAATCCTAAAGCACCAATCCAAAAGAACCTTTGCACCCCAATGTTCATAGCAGCACAATTTAGAATAGCCAAGTGCTGGAAGCAACCTAGATGCCCATCAGTAAATGAGTGGATCAAAAAACTCTGGTACATTTACACAATGGAATTCTATGCAGCAGAAAGAAAGAAGGAGCTCCTACCCTTTGCAACAGCATGGATGCAACTGGAAAGCATTATGCTAAGCGAAATAAGCCAGGCAGTGAAAGATAAATGCCATATGATTTCACCTTTAACAGGAACCTAAACAACAAAACAAAGAAACAAGCAGGGTATAGTCAAAGACACTGCATTAGAGGACAGGCAGAAAGTGACCAGAGGAGAGAGAAGAGGGAGTTTCAGGGGAAAAGGGGAAGGGTTTACAGGAACAAAGTTAAAGGACACATGGATAAAAACTAGGGGGAGGGTGGTAATGGGAGGAAAGTTGGGAGGGAAGTTGGGAGGGAGGCGGGGCTGGATTGGGAGTAAAGGGGAGAAAACTGTACTTGAACAATCATTAAAATAAAAAAACAAATAAAATGAAAACACTAACAAAAGATGTAGCTCTCCTACATTCACTGCAGCATTATTTAAAATAGTCAAGACATAAAAACAACCTTAAGTGCCCATCAGTGATTGTGTAGGTAAAGATCATATATATATATATATAATGAAATATTTTCATAAAAAGGAAGAAAAGAACAAAATCTTTCTATTTGTGACAATATGAATGTACCTGTAAGGCATTATGTTAAGTGATATAAGTCAAACATTAAGACAAGAACAAAACCAAAAATCTAAATTCATAGATACAGAGAACATGTTGGTGTTTGCCAGAGGCAGGGAAAAGGGTGTGGACCAAATGGGTGAAGGAGGTCAAAAATTGGAAATTGTCAGTTATAAAATAAATAAGTCATGAAGTATAATGTACAGAATGGTGACTGCAATTAATAATAACATATTATGTATTTGAAGTTTCTTAAAAAGTGTTAAATGTTCTCATTGAAAGAAAAATATAACTATATAAGGTGATGGATATTAACTAGACTTATTGTGATTATTTTACAATCTATATAAATATTGAATTATTATATGGTACACCTATTATAATCTTTTTTTAAAGATTTTATTTATTTATTTTTAGAGAGGAAAGGGGGAGGGAGAGAGAGAGAAACATCAATGTGCGGTTGCTGGGGGACATGGCCTGCAACCTAGGCATGTGTCCTTACTGGGAATCGGACCTGCGATGCCTGGTTCGCAGCCCGCACTCAATCCACTGAGCTATGTCAGCCAGGGAAAACTTAAGGCAATAATCTTATATATACATTATAACTCAACAAAAATAAATTAATAAAAGCAAACAAAAACCCCAGGACCCCACTTATGCTAAACCCCATGTTTTAATTACCAAACTAAAACTAGACTTAATTACCAAATTGAAACTTGACTTAATTACAGTTTTAACTCATACAAAGATAGAATCTTGAACCAGGCAATCAGGAATTGGCTAATCAAGAGTTGTTGGATCAGCACCAGTTACATAATTTTCCTGATAAACTCCTGCCACACCCTAAAAGAAAGTACAAAATAACAATAACCAAGTGTTTTTATTTTTGCTAAGAATAACTTCATCATTCCTACTCCTTTCTGCCTCTAAAAGTCTTCCATTTTGCACACCTCTTCAGTATTCCTTTTGTCTGCCACATTAGATGATGTCCAATTAATGAGTTATTGAATAAAGCCAATGAAATCTTTAAAATCTATTCAGTTGAATTTTGTTTTTAACAATAAAAGTGCATATTATACATTTTATTCCTTTATAAATAAATATATTTATTTAGATTGTTTTTCAATGATGAGCTAATCCTTCTCTTCCCATTATTTTAATACAATATTTGTTTGAACTTTCATATGAGGTCTGTCCAGAAGGTATCCAACCATGTAATATGAAAAATACAGTACATAAGACAATGACACTTCAGTATCCTTCAAAGTAAGCACCTCAGGACCTCACATAGTTCTCCCAATCATTATCAGCTGCCCCTTTATATTTTCCTGAATCTCATCCATGGTCTGAAATCATTTCCCTTTCAAAGGTGATTTTAGTTTTGGGACAAGCCAGAAGTCACAGGTGTCAAATCTGGGCTATCAGGGCTACCTGGGTGATTTGATGTTTCACAAAAAATTCTCTACATGAGGGTGATGCATGAGTGGGCGCATTGTTTTTTGTGAAGCTGCAGATCACCATTTCATCTTGGCTGCAGGTTCTGAATCATCCAAATATTTTCTGAGGAGGATAGTTCAAGCTTAAGGTAAAATTTGATACAGATTTGTTGCTCTACTTGCTCAGTTATTTTGAATGTGACAGCCACACCATATACATGCTCACTCAATGGACTCTACCTACTCCACTGACCAGTAGAGTGAAGTTATCATTGTTCACACATGCTCATTCTAGTCCACTCTCCTTGGCTGCCAGGTTATATCAGTGCTGTGCAAACATTTCTCATTTATTAAAAATGGCTGGACTTTAAATAATTTTTAATCAAAGTGGTCCATTCTTTCTACATGTTACTTTCCTTCCATGTGTTACTTCAAAAATGCAGTCTTTTACTACTTCCCATACCACCTACTTCTGTAACCAAAAAGATAAACAGGTTCAAATATGTGATGGTGGAAGATGATATGATGTTGAGTGTTGGGTCCACAATGCAGCATACAGGTCATGTACACAGAAATGTGCACTTGAAATGTATGTATTTCACCTTAATAAGCTTAATAAAAATATGTAGTCTTCTCCTTGTTGTTATAATCATACATGTATTGATTTAAGCATATATAAGTAAAATGAAATGTTTACTCAACAAACAATTTTTTGAGCATGTATTAGGTGCACAGCATAGTAATAAGCCCTGTGGAAAATTAATCATGTATGGATGCTGCCTTTATAAATTGAAGTAAAGGGTATAAAAGAGGAAATAATACATTTGCCCAAGTAATCAAGAAAGAGTAGAAAAGTTCTATTGTGATTTGAATAAATTGATAAGTGTATAGAAAATCATCATAGGAATTTTTAAAGGAAGAAACTGCTTCCATAGAAAAACTTTCAATGGGCAAAGGACTCATGAATTAGTCTTTCAAGGTCCAGAAAGATTTGCCTGAGAAGACATGAGGAAAAGGCTGAGGACTATGTTTACATAAGTGTAGAAAAGTGAAAGCATTAGTTTTATTTAGAAAACAGCACTTTATTTACTATAATATTACAATACATGTAAATTAAAAATATAGATGATAAATTAAGGAAGGTTGGACAATACATAATTTTAGTTTAAGAGTTAAACCCATGACCATTTAGGTAATGTAGAACTCACATTTTAACATGTATGATCAGGAAGGGATACAATTTGAATGATATATCAGAAAGAGTTTGGCAAAAATATTGAATTATATTAAATATTTAACTCCTGAAAAGTCATTGGTAATAAACAAAGCAAAATAACCAAGTACAGTAACCGTTTCATCATGTTTTATTGGAGATGTCAGGGCGTGAAGGTTGAGACCTAACACAGTTTAAGAAAAATCATTTGTAAAAGACAGCCTGGGATTTTTAATCTAAATGATAAAACAGTATATAGAACTGAAATAACTGAGAAAGAAATGTAGATGGGCATTTATTTAGAGTATATTAAAATTTGAAATTTTATTTTAAAACAGTCATTTGTATATATATAGTTCTCAGGAAAACAGGGTTCTAGTCAAGATGGTGGCATAGGTAAACATGGTACTTGAATCCTCTTGAACCATATCAAAATTACAACTACACTACAGAAAAACAATCATTTAGAACTGCCTGAAATCTAGCTGAATGGAAGTCATACAACTAAAGATATAAAGAAGAAGCCACATCAGGACTGGCAGGAAGGGCAGAGATACTGAACCAGCTAGACCCACACTCAGGTATGGAAATTGAAAATTGGGAGGAGTAACTCAAATGCAGAGATTCCCCCTGAGTAGCTAGGAGTCCCAGCCCACACCAGACTCTCCAAACCAGGGTTCCAGTGCCAGGAAAAGAAGTCCCCATAACTTCTGGCTAATGAGATGGAATGCATCTGAAGTTCAGAACTCCTCTTAAAGGGTTCATGCTCAGACTTACTCACACTCACTCCCCCTGAGGTCCAGGACTAGGGTAATAGCTAGAAAGGCACCAGGGCCTTATGGGGAGAAACTGAAATGTCTGGCATCAGATTGAGAAATGAAGGTACAGCTTTTTCCCAGACAGAAGTGGTGGAAGAGTCCATTTTTCCTTTCTGAGGCCTCCCCACACACACGGCCAGCAGGCTGGCGCTGTATTTTAGCTACCATCAGCCTAAAACTCCTTACCCAGCCTTGGTGATTCCCAGGGACCATGAACTTCCAACTTGCAGTGCCACTCAAGCTGCTTCCAGTGGCTTTTCCATAGGAATTACGTACCTTGGCCCATGATTCAAACCTTCTTAAATATCTCAAATAAGCAGCATCTGCCCATCACGTGTCCCATGTCTCTTGCTAAATGGCCCTAAGACTGGCAACAGAGCAGCCAGCCTTGGTGTAGCAGCTTAGCCTTTCATGGATACTCTCAAGCCCAGCACAAGTAGCAGCTATTTGAAGACTGCTTTGTAGCTCATGCGGGGTGGTCCCAGGCAGGATGAAGGTGGTGGCTGACCTTGGTCTGTACCTCCAGGGAGGCTTCACAGCCGTCTCCACAAGCAACACATACAAGGAACAGATTTAATAGGCACCAGTGACACTCTGAAGTAAGTCTTGCTCTGTGAAGTCAGCCCCTGCACAGCAGATCTTCCATAGTAGTTACAGCCAGTCCTTACAGCTGGTCAGTACCAGGGACAAATTCCTCACATTGACCTGCCAAACAGTGAAGGCTCATCTACAATAGAAGGGTGTATATAGCCCACATGGTGATTATACTTGATTCAACTTGGGTGATCAAGGAGGCTGTGCCACTGGACCCTACAGGACACTTAATACATAAGGCCACTCTACCAAGCTAAGAGATGTAGCAGGTCTACCTACTATATAGATACAAAAACAGGAAGGCAGTCAAAATGAGGAGACAAAGAAACATATCCCATATGGAAGAACAGAATAAAACTCCAGAAAAAGAGCTAAGTAAAATGAAGACAAGCAAATGCACAGTTGAAAACACTGGTTGTAAGGATGTTCAATGAATTTAGAAAAACAATAGATAAACTTAGTGAGAACATCAACATAAACACAGTAAACAAAAAAAAACAACTACAGAACTAAAAAAATAGTCAGAAATGAAGAGTATATTACACAGGATCAACAATAGAGAGGATGAAGCAGAGCATCAAATTACAGATTTAGAAGATAAGGAAAAATCATCTGATAAAAATAGCGAAAAGAAAAAAAAATCCCCCCCTCAAAAAAACAAAAACAAACAAACAAAGAAAAAAAAAAACAAGGAGAGTGTAAGGGACAACCTCTGGAACAACTTCAAGCTTACAAACATTCACATCATGGGGGTGCCAGAAAAGAAGAGAGAAAGGAATTGAAAACCTGTATGAAGAAATAACGACTGAAAGCTCTCCTAACATGGTGAAAAAACAGACATGCAAGTCAAAGAAAACAGAGTCAAAAACAAGATGAACCCAAGAGCACCACACTTAGACACATAATTAAAATGCAAAAGTTTAGAGACAAAGAGAGAATCTTAAAAGCAGCAAAAGAAAAGCAGTGATCTACAAGGGAGCTCCTATATGATTATAGGCTGATTTCTCAACAGAAACTTTGTAGGTCAGAGGGGATCAGGAAGAAATATTCAAAATGATGAAAAGCAAATATTTACAGCCAAGAATATGCTAACCAGCAAAGCTATCATTAGAATGGAAGGACAGGTAAAAATTTTCTCAGACAAGAAAAAGCTGTAGGAATCCATCACCACCAAACTAGTATTACAAGAAGTGTTAAAGGGTCTTCTTCAGGATGGGAGGAGGGGTGGGAGGATGAGTGAAAAGGGTAAAAGGATTAAGAACTACAACTTTGTAGTTATAGGACAGTCATGGGGATGTAAAGTACAGCATAGAAAATATAGTCAATAATACTGTAATGACTATATATGGTGTCAGATGTGTACTAGATTTGTCAGGGTGATAAGTAATATAAGGTATAATCATTGGATTGTGTACCTGAAATAAATAAAGTATTGTATGTCAGCTATAATTGAAAAATTAAAAAATTAAAGTGTATATATATATAATCTTTATTTTAGAACAACTTAAATTATTACTTTCTATTTTTTGCTGATGTGCACATAATTTATTGTAACACTGAGAAAGAATGAACTTTGCCCATTAAAAACATTGACTGTCTTTAGTGTAAAGCATAACTGTATCAAAATACCTGTCATGTTCCACAGAACACAGGTGGAATCATTTTGAAACATAAGAGGAGAAACAAATACTAGAAAGTAGAACTATATTTCTAGGGATAAAGACCAGTTACAGCCTACCTGTTAGATCCCAGCTGTTTCTTGAGATATTAACATGAAGATATAATCTCTTAGAGAGGCACCAACATGTCTTACCTCACTTTGGTAAATCTACAACAAGCATTATAGTCATAGCTTCTTTGAATTAGACATTACCACTTCCTTTTCAATATAATTTAAATTTCCATTTTCTAGAGGAAATATCAAATACTGCTGATTTTAAATTTATTCACTCAAATCAAATAAGAAGACAATAATAAACTGTTCCTGCCAGAATGACCATTTAGCATCTCTAGTTTTAAATATAATTTTTTAAAAAATATAAAGTTCTTTGTACTTTTAGAGATATTCAGTATGCAATAATATGTAGATAGTAAATGCATATATTTTCAATGATACATGTATGGTGTAAAACAAAATACTACTAGCATTAAAAAAATCTGATTCCCTTGGCTGGTGTAGCTCAGTGGACTGAACATGGGCTTGTGAACCAGGATCTCCAATTTTATTCCCAGTCAGGGCACATGCCTGGGTTGCAGGCCAGGTCCCCAGTGGGGTCCACATGAGAGGCAACTACACATTGATGTTTCTCTCCCTCTCTTTCTCTTTCCCTTCCCCTCTCTCTAATGATAAATATTTTTTAAAAAAATCTCTATTTACAAAAGAAGATTATTAACTATTTTAAAAAATCTGATTCCCAGTTTGACAAATATTATAGGTGATTACTTCATGGCATATAACAATATCAAACAAAAGCT
This sequence comes from Tonatia bakeri, assembly GCA_004024845.1. Lineage (NCBI taxonomy): Eukaryota > Metazoa > Chordata > Mammalia > Chiroptera > Phyllostomidae > Tonatia > Tonatia bakeri. The sequence continues at coordinate 32,515 of PVIA01012033.1, read as the reverse complement.
CATTTAAAATTATTTAACAAAAGTAGGTAAGAACAAATAAGCATTTATATTTATACTGCAGAAAATATATTAAGTAAATGTATTCATATACTGAAAAACAAACAAAAAAAAGTAATATTTGACCTTTAAGGGAAAGGAATAGTTGTGTTGACATCAGTACTGCTGGGCATATTAAAAGAGAAAGAAATATTAGAGGTTACCTACCAGGTGCTGGTAATGGGGGTAAAGGCAAAAGGTAGTTATTGCAGAGTAGTGACAGAGTTTCTGTTTGGCTTGATGAAAAAGTATTGGAAATAGTAGTGATTATGACTGCCCAATATTATGCATACAATGAATTGTACACTGGTAATGGTTAAAATGGCACACGATATGTATTAACAATTAAATTTTAAAAAGAGAATATATTAGAATATTTGATGAAAGAAAAAACTTGAAACATATGTCTGCATCCAACCAAGCTTAAAATATCACTCTGGAAATGATGTTTACTATTTATGTAGTTGTTCTATTTAGGATCTAATATGAGATTTCTTGTATCTTTTTCCTTTTTTGTCCAGTCTGTAGTCGGAACAATTATGTTGACTGCTGCATATAGTGCTATATTAGTCTCATTTGTTTATTATATTTTTAAATTATTAGAAGGGAGAAAACGTTCTATTCCTAAACCTGAGATGATAATAATAATAATTATTATTATTATTATATTATCTTTTTTATTGTTGTTCAAATGTAGTTGTCTCCATTGCCCCCCCCCCACCCCAGCCATCCCCACTTCCCTCCCCTGAACCTGTCCCCCTTTGATTTTGTCCATGTGTCTTTTGTACATGTTCCTGAAAACAGTTCCCCTTTTTCCCCCATTATCCCCTCCCAACTCCTCCCTGGTTACTGTCAGTTTGTTCTTAATTTCAGTGACTCTGGTTATATTTTGCTTGCCTGTTCATTTTGTTGATTATGTTCCAGTTAAAGGTGAGATCATATGGTATTTATCTTTCACTGCCTGACTTATTTCACTTAGCATAATGCTTTCCAGTTCCATCCATGCTATCACAAAGGGTAGGAGCTCTTTTCTTTCTGCTGCGTAGTATTCCATTATATAATTTTAAAATTTTATATTGGTAATCAAAGAGTTGTCTAAAAGTTAAAATAAAAGGTATTGATGGCTCATGGTTAATCATTTTTTAAAGCCAATTCTGGTAGTCATTAGAAATATGAACAGATATTTTATTCCTCCTCCTTCCAACACATTAAATTATTGAAACTTGTCTCTTCCCTTATGCTGAGAAATCTGGCTGTAATTAATACAACATACTTACTTATTTTTAAAACCCTATTATATAGTTTCAGAGTAGCACAGAATTCCTGTGAAAAACACATTACATTAAGATACCTCACTAAACCCCATCAGTAATGATTTTTAGAATATTTTATATCATTTACATTTAATATTATTAAATTGTAGCTCAATGAAAGTATAATCTATGTGGTTAAAATTATTTATTAAATTTATTATTTGTATTCTCTGTGCCCAGAAATTATCTAACTTTATCAAGGCTTTTATATTACTCTTATAATGTTCAGTACAAAATTATAATTTTCAAAGTCTTTTTAGGTATCAGAGACAAAATTATTGCTATAACATATGATGACATTTTAATATAAGACATGTATTATCTCTAATATTTTATCACTATGCCATAACAAATAATATTAACACTAAACTTATTTTAAAAATTCAACATTATTAACAAAACAATATCATGCCTCCTTGTTTCTCAGGTTACACAATGTACACACTGCTCTGTAATATCACCTGCATTTTGATATGGTTATTTCCCTCTTCCTCTAAGTATGTGCACAAAAGTTTGACATTATTATTTCTATTAAGATAAAAATAATTTATTTATTTGGACTTCTAATACCCAAATTTACTTATTATAAGTAGGTACAAATATGTACTTTATAATGTCAGCTAATACAGTTGTGCATAAGCATATACAGTTTGAGCAAACTACAAATGACTTCCTCTTCTTAGTCCATCGTCTAGATGTAAGACTTCTGCTGATATTTTGGCAAGAGGGATGTGTTAGTAGGAATATGTTATTATTTACAAGTTTCATTGCAAAATGTTACAGGTTTTACAATATATTAATTAGAAGAGGAACATGTGATGATGATGGACTAACAGGAAAAAGAGACGTTTTCTTGCATAGAAAACAATGAGAAAATTGGACAAAATGTATACAATAGTTTAAATACATTGCATAACAGGAGGCAGAGGATTTGATCACTGAAAGGAGGGATTCAGATTAAATAAATGTTATGGGTGTACAATAGACTGGCTTGGAAGCAGTTAGTAAACTGAAGTCCAGAAAAATGGAACCTAAAGGAGGACAGCAGCATTGATGAGTTTAGAAGAGTAAATGGGACAGAGACCTGGAGATGTAACACCTAGGCAGAATAAAAGCTCCTGAAAACTGCCCCAGAGTCTTGAATTAATTGCTGAATACCAAGCCGAACATACTTTGGGTGAAATTTTGTGAGATTAAGAGCATATGGAATGTGATAAAATAAATCAAATAATTTCCAGAGCAAACTAAATACTGAGAGGGATTTGAGCTCTGAACAGTCAGAGTAGAAAGTACCTGAAGAACACCAGAGCCATTTGATAAAGAACTCAGAGGGGTCAAGCCTTACTAGTAATGATAAACTACAATAAAGTTGAGGATACCACACATTTTCCCTAAGAATGCATTAAAAATAAGCCTCAAAATGATAAAGCTGATCATCAAGGAATTTACCTTCAAATGAGAAAAAAATCCAAGCAGTTTAAATGTAAGCAGTCAAATTCAGCACTTGACAACATATGATCACAATATCTCATGCAGTTAGTGCTACCACAGATGAGAATATATAGGGAAATATGACTAATCAGCATAAGAAAGAGCAATAGAAAAAATATCAAGAAATAACAGACATAACATATTAGGTGTTTAAATTAGTATTACAAATATGTGTGCTATGATCAATGATTGAAAAGAAAAGGACAAAAGGAAAAGAAACTGAGTAGTCAAGAAAAAATTTTAGAGATGAAAAATTCAACATCTGAAATGAAGATGCAATAAGCCAGAGATTAAGAACAGATGAAATTCTACAGAGGACCAGTAAACAAAACCCTGGAAATAGATACTATGCAGTTGAAGTTCTGAGAGAAAAGTCTCAGTGACTAGTGGGACAATTCAAATGATTGAACATTTATGTAATTAAAATCCTAGAAAAGTTTGAGAGAAACAGAAAAAATATGTTACATAAAATAGCTGTTAAGAGATTTCAACACTGGGTGAAAAGCTTAAATGAAACCAAGAAACGCAGGAATCCTTATGCAGAATAAATACAAAAACAACCAAAGTGAGAAAATATAATATTGTAATAAGATTGTAATAAAATTATTGGAAACCAACAATAATGACAAAATTATAAAAAGTGAGAGGGAAACTTTATACTGCATGCTGGGACACAAATATGACAATCACAAATTTATCAGATATTGTGTAATGTGAAAGTAATGAAATGATACCTTTCAACTGTCAACCTAAAATTCTATATCCTCTGAATATATCTTTAAACAATAAGGCAATATACAGATTTATTTCCAATCAAACAAAAGCTGAAAGAATTTGTCAGCAGCTGACTTGTACTACAGAAAACAATTCAGATAATTCTTCAGGAGGAAGAAATACACAAGATTGAAAGTTTTCCTTTTTTAAAATCATTTTACTGTTGTTCAGTTACAGTTGTCTGAATTTCTCCCCACTACTCCTCCCCATCCCAGTCAAATCCATCTTCCTCCTTTGCTTCCACCCTCCTCCTTGGTTTTGTCCATGTGTCCTTTATAGTAGTTCCTGAAAACCCTTTCCCCCATTGCTCCCTTCCCACTCCCCTCTGTCTATTGTTACATTGTTCTTCATTTCAGTGTCTATATTTTGTTTGCTTTTTTCTTTTGTTGATTATGTTGCAGTTAAAGGTGAGATCATATGGTATTTGTCCCTCACTGCCTGGCTTATTTCACCTAGCATAATGCTCTCCAGTTCCATCCATGCTGTCACAAGGGTAGGAGTTCCTTCTGTCTCTCTGCTGTGTAGTATTCTATTGTGTAAATGTAGCATAGTTTGTTGATCCACTCATGTACTGATGGGCACTTAAGTTGCTTCCAGCTCTTGGCTATTGTAAATTGTGCTACTATGAACATACACTTCCAAGGAGAACATACAGAGCGCCCAGAGACATATGAAAGGATGCTCAGCATCACTAGCCATCAGAGAGATGTAAATTAAAACTACAATGAGATACCACTTCACACTGCTCAGAATGGCCATCATAAACAAATCAACAAGCAAGTGTTGGAGAGGATGTGGAGAAAAGGGAACCCTAGTGAACTGTTGGTAGGAATGCAGACTGGTGCAACCACTATGGAAAACAGTATGGAATTTCCTCAGAAAACTAAAAATGGAATTGCCTAATGACCCAGCAATTCCACTGCTGGGATTTTATCCTAAGAGCCCTGAAACACGGATCCAAAAGATTGAAAGTTTTCTTAAAAAGGTTTAAAGAATGTCAGATATAGTAAATGTGATATATAACAGATAATCCTTTCATTTTTAATATATTTAAGAGATAGTTACTTAAAAATAATAATGTAATGTAGGAATTTTGTAGATGTAAAGTACATGGCAAAAATTAACACAAAGAATGAGAACAAGCAAAAGTTTTACAGTTTTAAGCTTCTTAGATTTGCAATGGTCTAATATTATTTGAACATCAACTGTGAAATGTTAAAAATTAATATAGTACATCTTGGAGAAAACACTAAAAATTACATATGTGTGTGTGTAGCTATAAACAGAACCAGCTACATAACTCATGAGACTGAATGCAAAATAAAAATGCTGAACCCTTTCTTTAAGATCATTAAGAATTACAAGGTGGTTACATCAGAACATTACACCAGGTGTGGAGATCCTGTGGGTGCTAGGTTTCTATTACTGCATGGATGGCACAGTCATGAAATGAGTGTTAATAAGTCAGTACAAGGACAAGATAGAATATACCAAAAATATCCACAATGCAGTAGAAGTAATAAAAATGTAAGAAAATAAAACAAATGGAACAATTAGAAAACAAAAGGCAAGATGGTTGATAGAAAGTGCCTAAACCAACCAATAATTATAGCATATACAAATTATCTAAACACTTAAGTAAATGTTTGAAATTAAAACAAAAAAACCTAACAAGGCAAACTTGATTCTCATGTACAGAAATTTCATTTAAAAAATTCAAACACAGACAAGCAAACATAAGTGCCTAGAGAAAATAAATATGAGACAAAGTAAAATAAAAAAAGAATATTAGCTGAAGTGCTTTAAACTTATGGGCAGTTTATGAAGAAGACACAACAATTTGAAATATAAATTGAGCTAATAGCATGGCTTTAAGATACATAAAGTAAAAACTAAGAGACTTGCAAAGAAAAATAGACATATACACAATTACAGTTGGAAGTTACACCACTCCCCTTTCACTAATTAATAAAATGGTAGACAGAAAATCAGTAAAGATATAGATTTGAATGCCACTATTAGCCAACCTGACCTAATCAATGTTTATAAAATGACTCCTACCCAAAACAGCAGAAGAAAATATTTTCAAGTTGCTATGGAATATTCCCCAAGATAAACCACATGCTGGGGCATATATCAAACTTCAATAATTTTGAAAGGGTTGAGGTCAGTGATGTCCCCCTCACGTGTCCTCTTTTCAACAATAGTAATTTGGCATCCATCCACAGACAAATGTGTCTTAATGGGAGGTTTGGGATCCAGGCAGGAGATGGTGAAACCCGGGTGTAATCCAAGAGAAACAAGAATCACTATAAGCAGGCTGGCCTATCCACAGACAGTTGATTCCAGATTGTGATGCTGGTTACAAACCCAGAAACAGTTCTGTGCTCCTGAGTAATTGTATACAGCTGCACTTGGCTTTGAGTTCCCTGATAGACAAGGGATCCCAGATGAATCATGGCAACCTCAGCATCAGGTAATAGATACACAGACCTTAGTCCCCAAGGTGAACCTAGAGTGGTGCATAAACAAGTGAACAAGTCCAGGAACTCTTCGATGCAGTCTAGAATTCTCTGTAGATAAGCCTACTAAATTGGTCAGACAGTAGATTCTGAAATGGCCTGGTACCGGAGCACCAGCCCATCCAAGCCACAATGGGCCAGCTGGCATCAGAAATTTGCAGAAGGCACTCCCATCTGGGCCTCTGGAGATCCTGAAAGAGCCTTATGTGCAGCTTCAGCTTCTTGACACCCACAGTCTGCCAGCAATCCTGAGGTTTTAAAGTCCCAGCAGGAGACATTCCTGTTTGCAATGCCAAAAACTATGAGACTCCACTAGGCTTCAATCCATCCCAACAAAGTCCTTGAAAAGGCCTGCTGGCACAGGGACCCAGAAGGAGACACTCCCAGCTTCACCCTGGAGATACTGACCGAGCCCTGTATTTGGCTCCGGTCCTTCTCAACCACATTCCCTGAGCAGCGCTGCTGGTCCAGGGAACCAGTGGGCGATACTCCAGTCCACACCTCCGGACACCTGAAACAGCCTTAGACTCAGTTCCAACCTGCTCCAGCCACAGTCTGTGAGCAGTCCTGTCAGTGCAGGGACCTGGTGAATGGCATTTATATCTGTGCCTCAGGCAGTTTGGTATGTCTGTCTATTCAGTCCCAGCCACTCTAGCCATGATCAGGGACCTGGAAGGAGACACAACTATTTGTGTCTCCAAAGTGAAGTATGCTGACCTCAATCTTGCCTGTAGAACCAGAAATAGCCCTGGGACTCAGATCCAGCTCCTCTTACCCATACTTCCGGGCCAGCCCTGCCCACACAGAGACCTATCCAGTGATGAGGCAGCAGCTTTCTGAAGGACCTGGGAGAACCGACACTGCTATGAGCCTGGCATTAGGCCCACTGATCGAGGACCCAGCAGTGGACAATTATCCCACTGTCATCCATCCAGAGACCGGGCAGGATCCACATCCAAGGGAGCCCTGAGAATAAGCATGCCAACCATGAACCCCACTTCAGACAGTGCAAAAACCCACAGTGTTTTTTTTAAGATAAACAAAATTGACAAGTTTTTAGTTAGACTAATATAAAAAGAGAAGACTGAAACAAACAAGTTGTAAATGAAAGAGGAGACACTTCAACACATATCACAGAAATATTACAGATCATATACATTGGGGGGCAGAACTGCTCTTCAGAAAATAATGATAGAAAAACTAAACAGTCAATCCAAAATAATCTTGTACCATACATTAAAATTAATTCAAATGGACTAAAGACTTGAATATAAGACCTGAAGCCATAAATCTCCTAGAAGAAAACACAAACAATAAGCTCCTCGACATCTGACTTGGTGATAATATTACCAAAAGTAAAGGCAACAAAACAATAATAAAGAAATGGGACCACATCAAACTAAAAAGCCTCTGCACAGGAAAAGAAACCACCAATGAAATGTGAGGACAACATATGGAATGAGAGAAAATATTTGCAAATCATATACCTGATAAGGGGTTAGTATCTAAACTATGTAAAGAACTAATAAGACTCAATAATGACAACAACAAAAAACCCAAAACACATAATCCTATTTAAAATGGGTAGAAAATATAAATATACATTTTTCCAAAGAAGACATACAGATGGCCAACAAGTACATGGAAAAAAATGTTCAACATTACTAACCATCAGAGAAATGTAAATCAAAACCATGAGATATCACCTTATACCCATTAGAATGGCTATTATCAAGAAGACAAGAAATAAAAGTTGAGGATGGGGAGAAACAAAAGCCTTGTGCACCATTGCTGGTGATGTAAAATAGTGCAGCCACTGCAGAAAACAATATGACGGTTTCTCAAAAGTTAATAATAGAACCACCATATGATTCAACAATTCCTTTTCTGGTATTTATCTAAAGAAGACAAAAACACTAACTCAAAAATTCATGTGCTCATTGCAGCATTATTTACAATAGCCAAGATGTGGAAACAATGAATTAATAAAGACAACACACACATATATTGGAATATTATTCAGCCATAAAAAGAATGAAACCAATGGAATAACTCATGAATCTACTCATCTTATAACTTATTTCACTTGTCAAACAATTGACCCAAACCCCTAGTATGCCTATTTTGAATAGCAAAGACCATTGATATGACATTATGATACACTATGTTTATTTGAACCTCTTGATAAAAGCACACTGAAAGGCCTGTCACTGAACACAAATGCAGTTTGCATTAGATCTAATCATCTGGAAACTAGAATCTTAGATTTAAGGTACCAAAGACACATTTTTGAAAAAAAGATTTTATTTATTTATTTTTAGACAGAGGGGGCAGGAGGGAGACAGAGAGGGAGAGAAACATCAATATGTGGTTGCCTCTCACGTGACCCCTACCAGGGATCTGGCCCACACCCCAGGCATATGCCCTAAATGGGAATTGAAATAGAGACCCTTTGGTTCACAGGCCAACACTCAATCCACTGAGCCACACCAGCCAGGGTTAAAAAGATGATTTTTAATATTTTCAAAGCACTATGTTTTCATTTGTTATACTAACATATTTCTATACCAAAAACTCAAATAGCCTATGCTTTAATTAGTAAACATTTAAATACTTTATATTAAGTTAGTTCAAAATTTTAGACTTAATAAAAGTTCTAAATCAAAAAAGAGAATGAAACTGTGCCATTTGTGGCATAGATGGACCTTGAGGGCATTATGTTGAGAGAATGAAAAGACAAACACTGTATGATCTCATTTATGTATGAGAAATAATAGCAATAGGAGGCAATAGTGTAACAGATAAATACAAACTTCTAGAAACATTTATTTTATATAAATTTTATCTCAATAAAAGTAATTTTAAAAACTGTGTTTTTAGCCAAAGAGATGCTTAAAGGGAAATTATAGTCTGACATAAGTTGTCACAGGGGAAAAAAATCCTTATGAGTTTAAGATAAATCTGTTAGAAGTGCCCATTTAATTTTCTCAATGAGTTTAGACAGGAGATGAAAACAAGGGTTTTTAAAGTTTCCATCTGCCAAGTGGATTTATATCACATATAAATTGGAGTTACATTATTGGAGTTAGAATTACGACTTAATATTTCAGATAATGTGTTAGTCATCATACAGATGCTGTGGACACTGTAGCTAGAGTGAACAGGCTCCATTTCCCACAACAGACTCAATTTCCTGTAATAGACATATAAAACCAGACTGTATCACTATAGCGTGACACAAAAACTATATTCTGTAGTTTAACAAACATACATTTTTGTAAGAAACATAGTATCACAGCGGAACGCTTGCTTTATTTGGGAAAATTTACTTTCATGAGGAAAAGGCACAGAATATTTATTGGTATAATAAATTTGGAAATTCACTAACCACAGCCCTTTGATTTTTTTTTTGTTTGAATCTTTATGATAACTGATTTATTATTAATACGAGTAGGCTTCAACAGGCTTTCTTGTCTTTACAACAACATTAATGACTGATCCAGTCTTAACTACCTCAAAAGGAGTGCGTCAGTTATTTATTTTCATAGTTTCCAATCAACTCCACTGTGAAATGTGCCTTCTGCTTTGTCTAACATACTAAGGTAAAATTAGAAGTTTTACATATTTCTAATTGTTCTATATTTAGTGTAGTTGACTGCGGCTATCACTGAGAGTTAAAGTATACTGTATCTATATTTAATTATCTAAAAGACTCTCAAAGAAAGAGAGATTACATTTCTTTTCTGAGAGTGGAATAACTTTCTAATTTTTAGAAATATCCAAGATGGAATGGACTTTCAAAAGATGTTAAGCTCACCATCACCATATATATAAATGTATATTTATTTTTTATTGATGTTCAAATACAATTGTCTCCATTTCCCCACCACCACTTTCCTCTGCCCTACCCACACCGACCTCCCACCCTCAATCCAACCCCCACCATGGCTCCATCCATGGGTACCTCATACATGTTCATTTATGTCCCTTTACCTTCTTTCCCACGTTATTTCCCTCTCCTCTTCCCTCTAGTTACTGTCAGTTTGTTATCAATTTCAATGTCTCTGGCTATATTTTGCTTTCCAGTTTTATTTGTTAGTTAGGTTCCACTTATAGGTGAGGTCATATGGTATTTGTTTTTCACTGCCTGACTTACTTCACTTAGCATAATACTTTCCAGTTCCATCCATGTTATCACGAAGGGTAGGAGCTTCTTGTTTCTTTCTGCTGCATAGTATTCCATTGTGTAAATGTACCATAGGTTAGTGATCCATTCATTTACCTATGGGCACCTAGGCTGCTTCCAACACTTTGCTATTGTAAATTGTGCTGCTATGAACATTGGGGTGCATGGGTTCCTTTGAATTACTGTTTCAGGATTTTTAGGGTATAATCCCAGCAGTGGAATTGCTGAGTCAAAAGGTAATTCCATCTTTAGTTTCTTGAGGAAATTCCATACTGTTTTCCACAGAGGCTGTACCAGTTTGCATTCCCACCAACAGTGTACTAGCTTGCATTTTTTCCACAACCCCACAAACATTTATTGTTTGTTGATTTGTTAATGATGGCCATTATGACTGGTGTGAGGTGGTATCTCATTGTGGTTTTAATTTGCATCTTTCTGATGGCTAGTGAAAGATACTGAGCATTCTTTCATATGTCTCTGGGCCCTCTGTATGTCCTCCTTGGAGAATTGTCTATTCAGGTCCTTTGTCCATTTTTTAAATGGATTGTTGTCTTCCTGGTGTGAAGTCATGTTTATAGGGAATTGTAAATGACCCGGAATAGCTGCAGCAATTTTGAGAAAGAATAACAAAGTAGGTGGGATCACAATACCTGACATCAAACTATATTACAAGGCCACGGTAATCAAAACAATCTGGTACTGTCATAAGAACAGACACATAGATCAATGGAATAAAATAGAGAACCCAGAAATAAACCCAAGTCTCTATGGTCAATTAATATTCAAAAAAGGGGTCAGAAATATAAAATGAAATCAAAATATCCTCTTCAACAAATGGTGTTGGACAGCTACATGCAAAAAAATGAAACTCGACCACCAGTTTACACTATACACAAAAATAAACTCAAGATGGATAAAAGACTTAAATATAAGTTGTGATACCATAAAAGTCCTAGAGGAAAAGATAGGCAGGAAAATCTCAGATATTCCACAGAGCAATATTTTCACTGATATGTCCCCTAGAGCAAGGGACATAAATGAGAGAATAAACAAATGAGACTTCATCAAAATAAAAAGCTTCTGCCTGACTAAAGAAAGCATTAGCAAAGTGAAAAGGAAACCAACTGTATGGGAAAATATATTTGCCAATGATATGTTGGACAAGGGTTTTATCTTCAAAATATATAAGCCATGATTATATATTTTAACACAGCCTTGAAAGTACCTGGAAAGGCTCTGAATATCATAGTACATACTAAATAAAACATAGAAGCTTTTGGATTATGATTTTAAATATATGTAATATTTTAATAATCTATGTGTGATATAGCTTTTGATTCATCATTTAGTATTTACTGAAAATTAAGTTGTGGATTTGAAAAATATGTGTGATTAAATTGTACTTTAAAACGTCATGTAACAACTCAAAGCCAAATCCATGGAAATATTTGTGATATTACAGCAAGTTCTTTCATTTGCATTTTATTTTTTCTTTTACTACTTTGATATTTTCTTCTAGCATTTAATTTCTATTTTGTTTTTAAATATCCCCCTCCTTCTCAGTATCACCTATCCTTTATTCTCATCTTCATACATCAAAACATTTCTGGTGTCAAACTTTTCTCTTAGTCCCACTCAATTGTAAGGCTTATTAAACTTATAAATTTCATCTTCAAAGGACCCTCTCAATGGCTCTCATTTCAGTTAGTTCACCAAAGACCTCAGAAAGTACTAAATGATAATTTATGTCCCATAGTAAATAATTATTTACTGGAATATAGACATGAGCATTCATTTACATATTGTCTATGGCTGGATTTTGTTCCAGTAGCAGAAATGAATACTTGCAACACAGATTATGTTGTACCAAAAGAATAAACTATTTATATCTGGACCTTTAAAGAAAAAGTTTGTCAGGTCCTTCCCAAAAGTTACCAATGAGCCCTGGCTAGTGTGCCTCAGTGAACTGAGTGCCAGCCTGCGAACCAAAGTGTTGTCCTATAAACCAAGAAGTTGTGAGTTCTATTCCCAGCCAGGGCACATGCCTGGGCTGTGGGCCAGTTCCCTGGTAGGGAGTCAGTGAAGGCAACCACACACTGATGTTTCTCTCCCTCTCTTTCTGTCTACAAATAAGTAAATAGAATATTTTTTAAAAGTTATCAATGATACCTGTTCCTTTAAACCAATGGGCATTTCTTCTTTAGTTGTATTTAATTTTTATGTTTTTTTTTTAGACTGAAATACGGTGAAGATTGAAGACCATTTACATTCGGTATTCTGCTTCAACAGTCATATTACAGTGATATTCCAAATTCTGGCATTGGTCAGCCATGTCTGTTTGAATCCGTTTCTTACCTTCTCTAAAGTTCTAGGACTAATATACAAAGCAGATAATAATATTAACATGGTTTTGACTATTTAATAAGATGATTCATGTTAAATTTATTGGCTTGGTATTCAGTTAAACCTTGGGGCTTATTATCATTTTGTTAATAAATGACAGTTTGATGTTTCACTGCATTTAGACGACTTATAAGAGATTATCTGATTTGGATATTAAAGGAGACAAAATAGACCCTGTGCCATAGGACTCTCAGGTCAATATAAAATCTGCTAAACTTCCATCTTTTCTAGATCTAACTGCACTAGTTGGAGGAAATCCAACACTGATAATTGATAATGTTGACGTCAAATTTAGCCAGTGAATCTTCCCGTGCTCCAGTTCAACCACCTCAAACCTTTTCTTCATTCTTGAACCCTCCGACTTTTCCTATTCTTCAATTTTTACCTTATACCCTAATTTGTAGTTCACTTTAAAAATCTCTGAAGAAATAACTCATCTTCCTACCTAAGTGCTACAAACTCACACTTCATCTTCCAGTATGACCTGTCTGTATCCAACCCTCCATTTGAAATCTGGATCCATTTCCTATCAACTAGAGGAATTTGATTTAGCAGTTATCACCCTCTCTACTGTATTATTATTTCATGTACTCAAATCATTCCTATGAGCATAGAAACATGTTGAGATATGTCCTAGTAAAAATGGCAAAAACATTCTATAATTTTATATATCTTCCCAGTATAGCTAATTTTCTTTGTAGCCTATTATACTAATATTCTTCTAAATTTGTATACATTCACCAGTGTCAGTTGTTTGCCTACGATTTTCTCTTAAATTCACTTCAATCAGACATATGAGAAAAATCCCACTGATATATTTTTTGTTGTCAACAATGGCTTTCACATAATTAGATTTAATGAACAATTTCCAGGCCTTACCACATTCAGTCATGCAGCATTTGCTGTACTTGTTTTCTTCTTAATATGTGTTTCACTTTCTTTATAGGACACCATACTCTCCCGTCTTCCTATTGCCTCACTATACACAATTTCTTCTCATTTATTTTGCTGGATTGTTTTCTTTCTCATTAGTAAATGATAGGCTTTTCTGAGACTAAGTCTTCAGGACTCTTCTTTATAAAACAATTTTGGCTATTTAATTTAACCAAGTTTTATGGCTTTAAATAATAATTGTATCCTGAGTGTTTAGTGGTAGTGGGGAGAGGATAAGGGTGAGCAATGGGGAAAAAGATGGGACAAATGTAACTGAACAACAATAAACAATATGCCCCAGAAAAAGATCTATTACAGAGAACAATATGATGTTGCTTGAAGGAAAATGAAAAAAACTACATGAATGATAGGAAGGAAAGGTTTCTCACAAACCTATGCCTTGTGTGCCCAATCTATGTTAAACATCTTCACTCTTGTAGTAATAAGAAAGTCTAACCTATCCTTTTCCCAATATTTTCTAGTTCAGCAAATCACCTCACTAAGTTACTTAAGCCCTAAAATGCCAAAAGGAGTTACCCTTGAATTGACTTTTTCATAGTCTACATTACTTATCCCTTAGAAAGTCTTGTAAGTTCTACCTGTAAATTATATCTTTAGTATAGTCATTTCTCTATAATTTTCTATGCTATTGTATTTGGCCAAGGCAATATTGGCTTCTATAATACTCTATGCAAATTATTTTATTTTAACTCATAATCAGATCATTATATTTTTTTGTTCCAAAACATCCCACAGATACCAATCATCCTAAGAAGAGTGTGTAAGAACCTTCATGATCTGTCCCTGGTGATCACTCTAAAATTATTTTCTATTTATTTTGACGTGCTCTTTCTGTTCCACTACCACAGGTCTTTTAGTTTCTTAAAATACCATGTTTATCTCTGACTCAGTGCATTATTACTTGCTGTTCTACTGACTGTAAAACTAATGTACTAGAGATCCTTAACTCTTGTCCCCTCCCCTCACTCAGATCTTTGCTAATTTTCAATGCCTTAGAGAAGCTTTCCCTGACTGCTTTATCAGAAATTAGTGTCATTTACCATTCTTGAATCCCTTTATCTGTTTTTCAGTTTTGACATAAAATACAGATTTCTAATATAATACTTTACATTAATTTAGTATCTTATCTCAGAATATAAATAAACATTCTCTTATTCACTGCTATATTATAAATACTTGAAACACATAATAGCTTTTTGAGGTAAAAATAAAATGTTGATTCAATGAATGAAAACTCCCTTCTTTGGCAGGAAGAGATATATAACAAGTTATGGACAACTCTGACCATATTTTAATCAATTTTAAACATAAAGCTTGAAACATATCTTTTGAAAAACCTCAAATTTAAAAATAGAAAATGTTTATTATTGTTATCTTTTATTGCTGTTCAAGTACAGTTGTCTCCATTTTCTCCCCACCACTCTCCCTTGCCTCACTCGCTCCCCACCTCCTACCTTAAATTCCACCCCCACCATGGCCTTGTCCATGGGGTCCTTTTTACATGTTCCTTTAGCTGATTCAGCTGAGAATATAAATCAGACATGGCTGAAACAAAAATGCACAGTTTTAGTTTTATAAAATAGAATGTTTTCAGAAATCATTTTTGATAGTTTTGTAAGCCAAATCATTCTTTGTTACAAATTGCTTTATCTTAGCATTAATAGAACCTCAGAATGACTAAATTGCTCATTTGCATTAACACAATAAGTAGATAAGCCACATTCTTTGTATTGACATATTCTTTGCCCTAAACGTCCTATTGCATTCAATTGTCTTTGTATATATTTATTTCAAGATGGCTCTTCTTGTGACACAAATTCCTTCATTAGCTTGATATGTTCTTTAATATTCCTGAATTATCATATTTTCCTTTTTAATGTTTTATCTATTTATAGAAGACAAGATGTCAAGGTATAAAATCCTTATAAGCTTTATTCCACAGAAACTATTTTGCATGCTATTACTACCAATAAAACTATTTAAAATTATTCTTGAATTATTGGAATCAGAAAAATAAACCTTTTAAGACCATGTGAAGGAAAAATAGGTGACCATATTTTCATTAATTTTTCTTTTCCTTTCCCTTTATTTTTTTATTTTTATTTCTGAACCACTAGGGTAGAAGAAAATAAGGGCTCTCTTACTGATACATGATAATTCACATCCTTAAATTCACTTTGACAACTTGTAATAAATGACTAACTTAAAATAAAGCTATATTTGGGGTTGTTCAAACAGAATTATGCAATTGTATATAACTTTTCTATTCCTAAAAAACCTAAAAACTATTCTACAAGTTCTGGTTCCACATTTTCTACTTCTTAGTTATATTCATGGATAATGTGTTGTACCTTTCAGCTTAGTCTGTTTAAATTAGACTGGTTTGGCATCCTTATGGCCCAAATCTCTGACTTTACCCTTTTTTGGATTTATTATAGGTCTTCTAGTCAATCAAGCTTAAACTTATGAATCATTTTCAAACTATATTTATTTTTTTCATGCTTCATGCTCAAAAATTTATTTTTTTACAATGAGCTCTTATTTATTTATTTATTCTTATTGTTCAAGTATAGTTGTCTCCATTTTCACCCCTCCACTCCCCCTCCTCCACCCCACCCATCCTTGCCTCTTACCCTGGAACCTACCCCCTTTGGCTTTGTCCATGTGTCCTTTATACACACTGTTCCTTGATGGCCCTTCCCCTACTTACAATCAAACTCTATATTTCTTCATCTAACTTGCAGATCTTTTGCTAAATAATGAAAAGTATTTGAAATACATTATCTATGACTTGTTTTTTATTCCCATGGCTTTGTTTTTATAATCTAAGCTCACATTTCCTTACTTTTAGTCTAATACAAAAGTTTCTAATTGATTATTTGCCTCTAGCTTTCCCTTAATCTTCTCCACATATTTCTAAATAATTAATATTCCTAAAGAAGATGTTTTTATTTTTGATTTTCTCAATGAACAGTGTATAGCACATAAACAAATAGCATTCATACTTTTTAGGCCAATATTAAACTGACATTATGTTCTTTTCTTCAGAATGTTGTCACTAACTTTATTTAATCAATAATGCTATATAACCACATATACTCTTATAAACATCTTGATGCCTATTGAAAACCACCTATATTTAAGATAGTTTATTTCAGTGATTATTACAATATAACTCTAAGCTAAACCTAAGAAAAATATATCACTCTTACTCAGATTTAATATCCTTAAAGTTATGTTTTATATTATTCCACAATCATCTATCAGAGTTTCTCTAGCACACTTGGACTCAAAATTTTATTAGGTGATGAAAAATGATATATCAGTGATGTTAGGATTTGCTTTTGAGTATTTTGAGGAGTTTTGATGTTTAGCCAAAAATGTATTTCTCTTAAGTAAAATTATACAGGGTTCGGCAGAAGTAATGCCTGCTTGAGTGTGGTTGATAGGGTAATAATATGGGTGTAATAATTTATAGTTTTAATTTGAACATCTCACCTAAAACATCATATGGTACACTTGAGTGTGATATTGTTATGTTATAGAATTACATGTTTATGATTTGTAATAAAATATTTTGTAATAAAAGGGGGTATTATTTGTGTCAGACCCTGTATACACTGTGAATTTGTTAAAATTATTAGATAAAAATATGGATGGTAACATAGTATAGACTATGATATATTTTCTACATTGTGCTCTTATTAAAGTAAAAAACAGAAGCTATGCTATTAAAATTCAAATTGCTAATAAGCAAAGAAAATTAAAATTATTAAAGCATATATAGTACCACATCTCAATCATGTATTATTATATCTTGGTAAATTACTATTTTTAAATATTATGTTTGTGTACATGTAATTTTATGGAAAATGCAGCACAATATAATATGCCAAATAAATGGGAAATTAGACTACCAAATTGCTAGAGTTAAATTTATTTCATCGATTGCTTTGGTTTCTAGTAAAATAAAGCTTTTTAAATAAAAGTATTAAAATAGTGGTCATTTTAAATAAAATTTTAAAAAATAAATTTAATAAACTTAGAACTATTTCAAATGAATGTATGAAACATAACATTGTTTCATACATTCATTATGAAAATTATGTTTGATTATGTAGTTCATATTATTAGATTTAAATGCAATTTTATGGATATGCTCCAGGAAATGGAAACAAAGTGTTTCATTACAAAATATTATATCACATACATCTCATCTGGAACTTATTATAAGTCTGAGGCTTTCACAACAGTCAGATTCTTAAAATGGAAGCATAGAGTCACAACAATTCTTAATGGTAGTAAATATAATTATATTTTAATAAATACTCATTATTTAACATACTGAATATTTTAGTAGAAGATTAGATTAGCTTCTCTGCCTATACATGAGAACATACATTAGGTAATAGCAGTATGTTCCTTCAAAAGTGTGGAAAACTGTCAGTGCTCGGAGAACCTGCCATTTCAGTTTGGTCAGGACAAGAGACGGTCTCTTCAGGCCACTTTGGGAAACAAGCCCCAAGCACAATATATGAAGTTTAGTAAGTACTGAGAAAATATCTGTTGAAATACAGCAGAAATGATTGTCAAAAGAATGAAACTGACAGGATTGATAATGTATATAAATAATCGCAATAAATAATTGGCATAGGTGGACTTGTTTTAAACGTTAGTATCACCAAAGGTAGACTTGATTTTTTTTTGTTTTTGATTTCAATGAGTCCATGATCCTAGCATGTCCAACCTTACTAGAACTCTCCTTTAGTCTGATCGACTGAAGCAAATCTCTTTTGTCCACAAAATATTTAGGAACACAAAGTATCCTGTAGTCATTATTGCATTTTATCTAATATTTTCTGTTCTTCCTTAATTCAGGACACAGGGCAAAAGTGCAATTGTCTTTGGATTTTGCCATGTGACTGAGTTCTGGCCAAGGAGATACTCTGTCTTCCTCTCAAGCAGAAACCGTCAACATTAAGATGGTGGCTACTCTATTAGCCAGGTTCCCTAAGTGAGCTTCTGTGATGATTGGTGATTATAAGCAGTGTGGGAAAAAATAAATCTTTATTTTAAACTATTGGCATTTCAGAACTGTCCTTTATTGTACCATAAATTAACTAGTACAGGAATAGAACCCTCAAACATATAATTGGCAAGAATATTCTGAAAAGTAATTAGAATATAGTTTTGATTCATTCATAAAAATAAATTCATGAATTTATTTTATCTATTACTGTTTATTAAATATATATTATATAGTAAGTTGATCCTGATAAGAGTAATAAAATAAAGGCTAAGACTATTGTCTTTTTACTTCATTTTTCTGTGTCCAATATCTGTAAGACAGGCTGTTGCATTTTAAATATTCAATAGAGCCCTGACTGGTGTGGCTCATTGGGATGGGCATTGTCCCACAAACAGAAAGGTCGCTGGTTAAATTCCCTGCCAGGGCACATGCTTGGGTTTCAGTCCAGGTCTCCAACTTGGGAGTATGTGAGAGGCAATTGATTGATGTTTCTCTCACACATTGCTGTTTCTCTCCCTCCCTTTCTCCCTCCTTCCCCTCTCTCTAAAAATAAATAAATAAAATTTAAACAAATGTTCAATAGAAATATTTTGAAAAAAAATGGAAAATAAACATAGAAATGGATGATAGAGGGAACAGACATTAATGAAACTGACAATAAAAATTACAATAAAATTATAAATTTTATTTAATAGTTCTCTTAATTTAAGAAGATAATTAAGAATCTTTTAAGTAAAAATATATTTCAGGAAAAAAAGATATTTATATATCTTAACCCCCCCCAGAAAAATATCAAACAAGCAACAATTATAATTCAAATTATCCAATTAATGAAACCATAATTCAAAAGTTAGAATTTAAAATATTATGTTACCTTTACAATGTTGTAGTGTTTACATACAGCACACCTATTGTTTCCAAGCTTTTACTGCCCATTTCCAAACTTTTTCTAATTTCATTTTACTAGGATATATTTCATAAGAAACAACAGTAATGATTATAATAACATAACTTCACCAAACATTTTAGAATAATTGTAGTCAATTCTAAAAATGTTGTTCAAATAAACTCAATTTTCATAACTTATAGTTTCTTTCTAAATCACAAAAAAATGCTTTACTTTAAATAAATCCTAACTACCAATTCCCATTTCATGTAATTTCATACTAAAATGATCTTTCAAAAATTCCAAAATGAAGTATTGCATTCTTTCATAGCTATAGATGCATTTGAAATCAGTGCTAGAATAATAGAACTGAACCAAAAAATGACGGTCAATCTAGAATTCCATATTCAGCCAAATTATCATTCTCCAAGAAAGGAGGAATGAAGATAGTCTCAAATAAATGAAACATAAAATTCTTTTCCAGTAAGTACACCCTGTAATATATACTAGAAGGAGTAGTTCAAGTTAAAATAAAAGATCTCTGGTCAACTCAAATGCATACAAAGAGAAAAAAAAAACTAGAAGGAACTACATAACCTAACAAAGGGAATATGATACACTTTCAAACTAGATGTCTTCTCATACATGATTGGAAACACAGATAATGTGGACACCTATCTAGAAAGACACAAACTACTCAAACTGACTCAAAAAGAATTAAAACTTTGAAACTTTGAGTAGACTTACAACAAGTGGAGAGATTGAATTAGAAATCAATCCCTTCCCATACACAAATAGCTTAGGCCCAATGGATTCACTTAATTCTACTAAATGCAATCACCAGAATTACTATCAAAATTTTTTTAAAGAAAGTGTTTTAAACAACAATTGTATAAGAAGTAGGAGATAAGGAGATCCAAGATGATGGCAGAAGAGGTGGAAAATACTCTTACCTTCACTCAGGTCCAAATGGAATTACAACTAAATTATAAAACAATCAACCAGAATAACTAAGTGAAGACTAGCTGAACAGAAGTCTTATAATGAAGAATTTATATTAAAATATATATACATATCAAGACTGGTGGGAAGGGCAGATATGAAAATGTGCTGGCTCCACACACATGTGCAGCAGTTGAGAATGTTAAGAGACATCTAAGCTGCAAAGGTCCCCCCTGAGGAGCATAGGATCTCAATCTCATGCCAGTCTCCCTAGCCTGGAGCCCTGGATCCTGGAGGAGGAGACCAGGATCACCTGTGAATCTCCAGATCTGGCTGTGAAAATCAGCTGGAATTCCATCAGCCAGGGAGAGTTAAGAGTCTGCTAGAAACCCAGATACCCTCTCAAAAACAACTGCACAAATGTTCTTGGTCACTCACTCTGGGCTCTGGTGGAGAGAGGGTGAACCAAACCAAACCAAGTGGTGCACGGGCAGGCTGGGTTGTGTGGCTCTAGGGGGAAGCTGAAAGGACAGCCTCCAGAGTTGCTATGCTGAGTCCCTCTCCCATACTCACAAAGATGACATCTTTCCTGGGTCAAGCACTCCCTTCCAAGTGGCATCAACCTGAAAGAACACATTATTCCCACCTTCCACCCCAATTGCCAGGCCCTGCTGAACTCATGGGCTTCAGAAGACTCAGCTGCCTGACCCAATGGTGTAGCATTTCTTGGAGAGCTCTTGGGGGTGAACTCAGTGGGTGTCAGAGACTGAGTTGTGTGGCTGTGGGTCAGACACCACACACCCTTCCCATGCCAAGTGCCAGAGTGGTACCGCAGCAGTACTATTCCCCCCATGGGAAAGTCACTAGTTCTACCCTCAGGACTCTTGGTGGCCCTGCCTTGCCTAGTTCACATTCCAAAATATTGTCATGTGACCAGTGTGATCCCACAGTGCAGACTCCTTTGTGAGACTCCCCAGGAGGCATGGGCAGACTTTTTGAAAGGTTCAGATGCATGATTCTAGGAAGAGGGAAAATTTCCCTCACATGATTGACCAGTGCCAACATTCCTGTGCAGAATTCTCCTTCATGCGGTGACTCTTGACCTGTTTGGACCTAATAAACACTGCTGGCCTCACCTTGGTGACTTCCTGAGACCTCATCCCACCATGAAGGTCTGGAGGTACCTGACAGGTAGTTGCTGGGCTTGGTGTACCCTGAGACTTTTTCTGAGTGTACATGATGAGAATTTTTCAGGCACAGCACAGGTGCCAGAGCATAAATCTGTGTCATTCTGCTGAATATCACTTGTTCCTACCCAGTGACTTCCACAACTTGGAAGAACACACCTTCCACAACTTGCTATCGCCAAAGACTTTTTCAGTGACAGAGCCTAACAAGAAGCCAACGGGAAAAGGTGAACATTGGATTGCTTTGGGCCTTTTGCCAACCTGCCCTTGGTCTAGGTGCTGGTGGAAACCAGACTTAGTGCACCATTTGACAACTCCTACATCACCCAGGCTCAGCAAAGGCAGCCACAAATTGTGGATCACTTGTAGCTCCAAGCAGGTATCCTTAGCCCAGGGTTGGTCACAGGCGGTTGCTGACATTGACCTGCACAGGAGTCCCTCCCAAGATGTGGTAAACCAACACACCAGGTGGCAGGATTCAGACAATATTAGAGTGTGACCCAAGTAACTCCACAAGTGTTATACCCAAAGAAATATCTGGGCAGTCACTAAATAGTGCTGGGGGTGAATTCTGCTTCACGGGGTAAGCACTTGCACTACAGCTTGTATACTGTGGTTGGGGTTGATCCTTGTATTCAGCCAGCCTGAGGAACATCCCCACCCAAGGGTAGGCCAACAGAAATGAAGACTCAATCTAAAGCGGAGAGTCCATAAAATTCACAGAAGGGACATTCTTGGAGTACCTACATCAGGTGATCCGGAAGACTGTACCTCTAAGCCCCACAACACACATACTACATGAGGCTGCCATTCCAAAATTGGGAGGCATAGCATATCTACTTAATACACAGAAACAAATATAAAGAGGCAGCCACGATGGGGAGGCAAAAATCATTTCCCAAAATAACAGGAAAAATCCTCAGAAAAAAAGCCTAAATGAAATGGAGGAAAGCAATTTACTGCATACATAATTCAAAACAATGGTTGTAAGGATTTTCAAGGAATGTAAGATATGGAAACTATAAAAAATAATCAATCAGAAATGAAAAATACAATATCTGAAATGAAGAATGCACTAGAAAAAAATCAACAGCAGTTTATATCGAATAGAATATCAACTAAGCAATTTGAAGGACAAGGTAGAAGAAAATATTCAGTTGGAACTGAAAAAAACTGTTTATGTTTTAAATGAGGACAATTTAAAGGAACTCTGGGACAACATATAAGGTTACCAGAAAGAGAACAGAAAGAGGAAGGAGACCTCAAAAATTATATGGGGAAATAATGGGTGAAAGCTTCCTTAATCTGGTAAAAGAAAAAGGCACACAAGTCCAGAAATCACGGAGTCTCAAGCAATATGAACTGAAAGAAGCCCCCACCAAGACACATTATAATTAAAATGCAAAAGTTTAAACACAAAGAGAGAATTTTAAAAGCATCAATAGAAAGATAGCCACATACAAAGGAGGTCCCATAAGACTGACAGCTAATTTCTCAACAACAACAAAAAATTAGGAGAGATGGATTAGCATACAGTTTTTGAAGTGATGAAAAGCAAAGACCTACAACCAAGACCACTCTATGCATCAGGATTATCACTTAAAATTGAAGGAGAAATTAATAGACTCCCAGACGAGAAAACAATAAAGGAGTTCATTACCACAGACCACAACTACAGGATATAATAAAATTCTTTCTTTCTTTATTTTTTTAGATTTTATTTATTTATTTTTAGAGAGAGAGGAAGGGAAGGAGAGAGGGCAAGAAACATCAATGTGTGGTTGCCTCTCATGTGGCCCTTCTGGGGACATGGCCTGCAACCCAGGCATGTGCCCTCACTGGGAATTGAACTGGCAACACTGTGGTTCACAGCCCACACTCAATCCACTGAGATACACCAGTCAGGGTGGATAAATAAAATTCTTTAGGTAAAAGAAAGAGTAAATAATCATTAATAATAAAATTATAATAAATACATAACTATAAATAATCACTTCAAGTGTCAATGGGTTAAATGATGTAATCAAAAGACATGGGGTAGCTGACTGAATGATAAAACAAGACCCTAAATTTTGCTCTGTACAAGAAACTAACCTCAGAGTAAAAGATACACACAGAATGAGAGTAAAGAAGTGAAAAAGATTTTTTTTGATATCTACTAAAATTTATTCATTTTGGTCTGCAGTTATATGACCTTAGCTAATTCACAGAGTCATGTGATAAGCATGACAACCAAAATACAGAACAGTTTAATCACTATAAGGATTTCCTCCTACCATTTCTTTTTATTTTTTAAAAAACATATTTTATGCAAATCAAAGTGAAATAGCCTGGATGGTGTAGTTCATTGGATTGAGCACAGGCCTGAGAACCAAAGGGTCACTGGTTCTATGCCCAGTTCTGGTACAAGCCTGGGTTGCAGGTCAGGTCCTCAGAAGGGGGTGTACAAGAAGCAACCACACATTGATGCTTCTTTCCCTATCTTTTTCCCTCCCTTCCTCTCTCTCTACAAATAAAATCTTAAAAAAAGAAAATGAAATAAAACCTTGAGTCATAGTTATATCTGACAAAATAGACTTTAAAACAATGACTATAATAATAGACAAGGAACATTATATAATGATAAAGGGATCAATCCAAGAAGAAGATATGACTCTTGTAAACATTTATGTACCCAACATAAGAAGATATGACTCTTATAAATGTTTATGTACTCAACATTTA
This sequence comes from Tonatia bakeri, assembly GCA_004024845.1. NCBI lineage: Eukaryota > Metazoa > Chordata > Mammalia > Chiroptera > Phyllostomidae > Tonatia > Tonatia bakeri. The sequence goes on along the minus strand of PVIA01012033.1, from coordinate 8,068 downwards.
TGTACCCAAGCACTTAAATAGATAAAGCAAATTTTGATGGATGTAAAAAGAAAGACTGACAGTAGTACAGTAATAGTAGGAAATTTTAACATCACATTGATATCAGTGGATAGATCTTCCAGACAGATAATCAATAAGGAATCAGCAACATTAAACAAAATTAGACCAGATGATCTAATTGATCTTTTCAGAGCATTTCACCCCCGAACATCAGAATATGCATTTTTAAGTGCAGAAGAAACATTTTATAGGAGAGACCACATGTTAGGACACAAAATAAGACTCAGTACATTTAAGATTGAAATCATATTATCTTGTCAGACCACACTGGTATGACTTCTGGTGTGAAACTAGAAATCAAAAACAAAAAACTGAAAAACACACAAATATATAGAAGCTAAATAGCACACTACTGAATAATTAATGGATTAACAATGAGATCAAGAAAGATATCAGGAAATATCTTGGGACAAATGAAAATGAAAACACAACTATCCAAAGTCAATGGGACAGAGCAAAAGCAGACCTAAGATAGAAATGTTCATTTTGTTCTTTATTTCTTTTTTTATTGTTGTTCAAGTACAATTATCTACATTTTCACTGCACCACATCCCCCTGCCCTGCCTACCCGCACCTCCTACCCTTGAACCTATCCCCTTTGGTTTTGCCCATGTGTCCTTCATACATGTTCCTTGATTCCCCCCTTCACCATTATCCCCTATAATCCCTCTCCCTGCTCCTCTTTGGTTACCGTCAGGTTGTTCTTTATTTCAATGTCTCTGGTTGTATTTTGCTTGCTTATTTGTTTTGTTGACAGGTTCTACTTATAGATGAGATCATATGGTATTTCTCTTTCACCACCTGGCTTGTTTCACTTAGTATAATTCTTTCCAGTTCCATCCATGGTGTTGTGAAGTGAAGCATAGGAGCTCTTTCTTTCTTTGTGCTGCATAGTATTCCATCATGTAAGCGTACCACAGTCTTTTCATCCACTCATTTACTGATGAACACTTAGGTTGCTTCCAATACTTGGCTATTATAACTTGTGCTGCTATGAATATTGGGATGCATACATTCTTCTGAATTGTTTTTTCTGGAATTTTAGGGCATAATTGCAGCAACAGAATTGCCAAGTCAAAAGAAGTTCCATTTTTAGTTTTCTGAGGGAATTGCATAATGTTTTCCATAGAAGGCAGGTGGGAGGGGATAATGTGGGGGGAAAGGAGGGGGGTCATTAAGGAACATGTATAAAGGGCACATAGACAAACCATAGGTGGATAGAATCGAGGGTGGAAGGTAGTATGGCTGGTGTAGCTGTGAGTAGTAGGGGGAAATGAAGACAATTGTACTTAAACAACAATTAAAAATAAATAAATAAATAAAAGATATTTAAAATATAATATAATCACTATATATGGTCTCAGGTGGGTACTGGAAATATTGGGGAAAAGAGTAAAGTATGTGATTAACCACTATATTATATTCTTGAAACTAATACAAAGTAATGTTGAATGTAAACTGTAAATTGAAAAAATAAAAATAAATAAATGTTCAGCATTAGAGTTTACTTCAGTCTGAGTTTGTCAGCCTACTTCAAGAAACAAGAAGAATTGCAAATAAGCAATTTAACCTTATAACCAAAGGAACCAGGGAAAGAACAACAAGTGAAGCTCAAAGTCAGTGTAAGAAAGGAAATAATAAAGACCTGAGCATAAATAAATGAAATAGAGTCTAGAAAAACAATAAAAAAGATCAATGAAACTAAGGGCTGATTCTTAAAATACAAACAAGATTAATAAACCTTTAACTAGGTTTATCAAGGCAAAAGAAAGAGGACCCAAATAAAATCAGAAACAAAAGAAGTAAAAGTGACACCACAGAAATACAAAAAAAAAGTAAGACAATATTATGAGCAAATATATGCCAACAAATTGGACAATATGGAAGAAATGAATAAATTTCTAGAAACATGCAATCTTCCAAAACTAAATCAGGAAGAATCAGAGAATCTGAATATACAGATTATAGCTAGTGAAATTGAAGCTGTAATTAAAAAAGAAAAATTCTCAACAAACACAAGTCTTGAAAAGAATGTCCTCACAAATGAATTTCACTAAGCATTCAAAAAATCTAACACCTATTTTTCTCAAGGTATTTGAAAACATTAGAGGGAAGTGAATACTTCCAAACTCATTTGAAAAAGCTGGTGTTATCCTATTTCAAAACTAGATGAAGATATAACAAAGAAAATTATAGGCCATATCCTTGATGAACATAGATGCTAAAATAGTCAACAGTATATTAGCAAACCACATACAGTAATACATTAAAAAGATCAAGCACCATAATCCAGTGGGATTTATTCCTGATATTCAAGCCTGGTACAATATCTACAACTCATTTAAGATTATATACCAAATAAATAAAATCATATGATCCTATCAATAGATGAGGAAAAAGCACTTGACAAAATCTAACATCCATTTATGATACATACTCTTAGCTATATGGAACTAGATGGAACATACCTTAATGTAATAAAGGGCACATATGACAAAGCCACAGCTAACATACTTCATAGAAAAAATCTAAAAGTGCTTCCTTTAGGATCAGAAAGAAGACAGGAATGTTTATTTTCACAAGTTTATTCAATATAGTGCTGGGAGTCCCAGCTATAGCAATTAGACAAGAAAAAAAAAAGAAAGAAAGCATTCAAACTGGAAAGGAGGAAGTAAAACTGTCATTTGCATATGACATAATAATATATAAAGAGAACTCTGAATTTCACACTCACAAAAAGCTACGTGAACCGATAAAGAATTTGAGAAAGTAGCTGGATAAAAAAAATAAATATTTATGAATTGGTCCCATTTACAACTGCATCCAAAATACCTTGAAATAAATTTAATCAAGGAAGTAAAATACCTGTACTTAGAATATTGTAAGACAGTGAAGAAAGAAATTGAAGAAGATAAAAATAAATGAAAGATTATATTGTACTCATGGACAGGAAGAATTAACATTAATAAAATATCCATACTAACCAAAGCAAATCTATAGACTCAATGCAATTCCTATCAAAATGCCAATGGCATAATTCACAGAACTAGAACGTATAATCAAAAAATTTACATGGAACCACAAAGACCTCAGACAGTCACAACAATCTTAATAAAGAACAAAGTTCTAATAATCATGCTACTTGGTATCAAACTATACCTCAATGTCACAGTAATCAAAACAGTATAGCCCTGGCATAAAAACAAACATGTATGTTAATAGAACAGAATAGAGAGCTGAGAAATAAACCCATGCCAATATGGTCAGTTAATATGTCAAAGGAGGCATAAACATGCAATGGGCTAAACACAGCCTATTTGATAAATGGTGTTGGGGAAATTTAACAGATACATGCAAAAAATAAAATTATACCACCTTCTTACATGATATACAAAAAATAAACTCAAGATGTATTAAAAGCATAAATGTAAGGTTCAAAACTATAAAACCCCTGGGAGAAAAAATAGAGCAGTAATATCTGTGACATTTCTATTTGCATTGTTTTTCTTTCTGGTGTATTTTCTTGAGCAAGGGAAAAAAAAGAAAAAATAAATACGTGTAACTACATCAAATGAAAAAGTTTTGCACAGCAAAGAAAACCATCAATAAAACAAAAAGTCAATGTACTGAATGGTAGAAGATATTTATCAGTGAAACATCTAAAAATAAGTTATAAACAAGTCATACAACTCAACACTAAAAATCTCCCACAGAAATTTAATTAAAAAATGTGCAGATGACATGAATAGACACTTCTCCAAAGAGGACATGCAGATGACCAATAGACATATGAAAAGATGCTCAAGGTCACTAATCATCAGAGAAATGATAATAAAACCACAATGATATCTTACCTCATACCTGTCAGAATGGCCATCATAAAAAATCAACAAACAAGTGCTGACAAGGATGTGAAAAAAAGCAAATCCTCCTGCACTGTTTGGTAGGAATGCAGATTGGTGGAATGACTACGGAAAACAGTTCTGAGGGTCCTCAAAACGTTAAAATGAAACTGACTTATGACCCAATGTTTCCACTTCTGGATGTGTATCCAAGTAAACTAAAAACATTAATTCAAAAAAAAATAATGCACTTTTATGTTCATTTCAGTGTTATTAACAATATCCAAGATATGGAAGGTAACCAAGTGTCCATAGATAGATAAGTGGATAAAAAGGTGGATAAAAAGAGTATTACTTGACCACAAAAAAGAATGAAATCTTACCTTTTGCTACAGCATGTATGGACCTAACAAATATGATGCTAAATGAAATGTCAGTCATAAAAAGACAAAAATACTATATAATTCACTTACATGTGGAATCTAAAGAACAAGAGAATGGAACAAACAAAAGGGAAACAGACTAATAGACACAAGAATAAATTGATGGTTGCCAGAGAGGGTGGAATTGGGGGACTGGGTGAAATGGCAAAGGGATTAAGAAGTGCAAATTGGTGGGTATAAAATTATGGGGATGTAAATTACAGCATAGGGGATATAGTCAGTAATATTGTAATAACTCTGTATTGTTCCAGGTGAGTACTGGAAATATCAAAAGGAACACTCTGTAAAGTATATGATTATCTAACCACTATCCTGGATATCTGAAACTAATACAAAATAATATTAAATATAAACTATAATTGAAAAATTAAAAAAACTTGAACAAATGACAAGATATTATTGTGATATATAGAGAAATTATTTCTGCAATTGACCTAATTAATATATTAATTTCCTCACACATTTATAGTGTATAATGTAATACTATGAAATGTAGTCATCATGCTATACATTAGATCACAAGATTTTTTCATCTTATATAACTGCAACTTTGTGTCCTTTAACCAACGTCATTCAGTATCTCCAATCTCAAGCTCTCCAGCCTCAGTAATCACCATTCTAGTCTCTGCCTCAATAGACATTTTCTAAGGTATACAAATAGAAAACAGGTGTATAAAAGGTGCTCAACACCTCTAATCATCAGGAAAATGCAATTCAAAACCAAACTAAGCTACCACCTCCTAGTAGTCTTTTTGCAGAAGTAGAAAAGTTGTTCCTAGAACTCATGGAAATTCATGGAACTCAAAATAATTAAAACAATCTCGGAAAAGAGAAACAAAGTTGATGTGCTCACATTTTCCAATTTCAAAACTTACTGCAAGTCTGCCACAATCAGTACTGTAGTAAGTAATTAATTGATTATAATACAGCAATCAATCACAGTAAGTAGCCTATTCTGTAGAGTATTGTCATTAAGGATAAAGATACAGATCAGTGAAATAGGATTGAGTACAGTATAAATCCTTACATATATGGTAAATTGATTTTTGACCAATACAATTCAATGAAGAAACTTTTCAAATTTTCTTTTTTTTAAATGTATTGTAGTATGATAATAAACATTTTATAAATTTGGGTTGTACAAAAATGATTTTTAAAGTATATAGCATGATTTAACACAGTATACAAATAAAATGCATACAACATCAAGTTCATTAACACATCCATCACCTCACAGTTACCACTTTTGTTGTCCTTGTATTTGCTTTTTGTAAAGTGAGAACATTTAAGATTTATTCTCTTAGCACAGTTCAAGAAGATACACTATTATTAAATATAATCACCACGCTATAATCATCACCTCAGAATTTATTTGTCCTATAACTGAAAGTTTGTATTTTTTGGGAAGCAGAAAGAAACATTTCCCCAATTCTCCCACCCTTCATTCCCTAAGAATGACCATTCTACTCTCTGACTGTATGAATTAGATGTAACATGTCAAATCTAATCTTTTTTAGATTCAGCAGGTTAAGTGAGATCATACAGTGTTTGTTTCCTGTGTCTGATTTCACTTAGCATAATGTCCCCTAGGTTCATCCATACTGTTGTAATGAACAAGAGTCTGTTCAAAAAATGTTGGAACAACTGGATATTCACATGCAAAAGGATGAAGTTTGAGCACACACTATGCACAAAAATTAACTGAAATTGATGCTGATTAATAGTGAATAATAATATAGAAGCTCAGATTTTTTAAAAAAAGAGTTCACTAACTGCCAAAGAACTTTTATGACTTATTTGGCTAAACGCATGAGATGAAGAGCAGGTGGATTATAACAACAAAATAGAAATTGCCAAAAAGCAAGGCTGGGTAATAATGATGATAGGTATACTACTTTCACTTTTTAATAACATTATTAGTTAATTTCTTTCTCTTTGGAAAAGAGAAATGTCCTACAGGTGTATAATTATCAAGAGATTAAAATGCATTCATTCAACAGCTAAGCTTATTTATTTTTCCAGATCCTTTGGGGAAATAAGTTGTAATGCCAAAGTCTTACTTAGGAATAAATTACTCTTGTTCAGTTCCTACATGGAAGGTGAACCACACAACAAGCACTAAGTGGATAATTAATAAAATACAAGCACAGTTACAAAAGAAACAGTAGCAACCTCTCCCATGTTTACAACTCCATAATGGTTTAAAACCTTTATAAGATAGAGTCCCAACACTTATGGATTAATGTAAATGAACTTCATTGCTTGTTGAATTTAGACTCATTCTTTCTGTTTATATTCAGTGAGGAAAGTTTGCTGGGCTTTGTGTTTTTGAAAATAATGTTTTATTTCTATACGTTGCCTTATAATATGATTTGATATGGGCTTATCCTTAAGTTTCTCTTCTTCCTGCAAAACAAGAATTAAACTACAAGTTACTCTGCCCTGAAAACTTTTACTCAACACAGCCTTTTGGAAATATAATATTTCTACTCATTTTCCTTGAGTCATGGATATTTTCACCTCTGGTAAGAAATCTTTCTCATTTTTATGTTTGCATTACATTTACCTGAAAATAATTAGTATTTACAGATTTTGGTCAAGATGGTGATATAAGCAAATCCCTGTGGTACTTGCATCTTCCCACAACCACATTAAAATTACAACTAAAGTACAACCATCTTCAGGAACCATCTGAAATCTAGCTGAACAGAAGTCCTATAATAAGAGTATAAAGAAGCTACAAGACTGGTAGGAAAGGCAGAGACAGAATGGAATGGTGTTATGTGTGGTTATTAAAACGATGGGAGAAATATCTTGGCAACAGAAGTCCCTGCTGTGAACTGAGGAGTCCCAGCCATATGCCAGGCTCCCAGCCCAGTGTTCCAGTGTCAGGAAGACAGGTTCCCATAATTTCTGGCAGTGAAAACCAACAGAGATTGTCCCTGAGTGAGATGGAGGGTTTCTGCAGTCCCAGGCATTCCTCTTAAAGTGCTTATACACGGACTTAATTCAGATTCACTTGCTCTGTGCTTGTGAAAGCAGTTCAAAAGGTGTAAGGAACATATGGTGAAGAAATTAGTTGTCTGGCACAAGGGCAATGGCTGGAGAGGCAGCTGTCTTCTGGATAGAAGTGCTGGCAGAGGCCATTTTTCCTTGGCTTACCCCTTCTCCCACAGAGCCAGGAGGTAGGCTTCATATCTGAGTCTCCATCAACCTGGCTCACACTGTTCACCTACCCTGAGGATTAACTGAGACCACTCCCCATCCAAGCCTTTTCCAGTGGCTTTTTCATATAAACATCATGTCTTGGCTCATTCTGTGGACTTTCTTAAAATTTCTCAAACAAGCAGCATCTGCCTCAGTAAACCCTGTGCCTCTAGCTAAGTAGCCTCAGGCCTGGCACTAGCGGCAACTGGCCTTGGTTTGCAGCTTGGCCTCTACCAGGCATATCTAAGTCCAGCACAAGCAGATGGTTTTTCAGTTTATGTCGGTGGTCTTGGGCAGGGCAAGGGCAGTGGCTGACCTTTGTATGTACCTTCCAGGAGGCCTCAGAGACAGTGCACCCTGTAGGCAGCTTCAGACCAAGTTGAAACAGCATCCAACGATCTTCACAAGCAATACATTCAAGGGGCAAACTCAACAGGCACTGCTGAAGCAAGTCCCGCTCCATGCGCTAGACCCTGAGTAGCAGTGCCTCCAGATTGGTCACAGCCAGTCTTGTCA
>PVIA01012032.1:0-40448 GCA_004024845.1 Tonatia bakeri | reverse complement strand
GGAGAGAGGAGAGAGAGAGAGGAGAGAGGGGGAGAGAGAGAGAGGGAGAGAGAGAGGGAGAGGGAGAGAGAGGAAAGAGAGAGATGGATGTGAGAGAGAAACATTGACTGGTTGCCTCTCCTACGTGCCCCAACTGGGGATCAAACCCCACAACCTTTCAGTGCATAGATGATGAGCCACAGGACCCTAGCGTGCCACCGCTTTGGGAAGCCTCTTCTCAGGCCATAAAATGTTCGCACCAAACCTCACAGAGTTCGACAAGGAAGCTGCGTGTCATCAAACACGCCCGGGTAGCGCCTCAGTTAAAAAAAAAAATGTAAACATGCAACCCTTCACCCATCGTGTGAAGTATGCAGTTACTTCAATAAGAACAGTTTGGTACATAATTGGGTAACTCGATTCCCAGAGGAACTGAGTGCTTTCTGGGTCATTTTGGTGAGGCCACAGCGTCATGCCAGGAGTGGCCTGACGGGCCCAAGTCTCATCACAGTGTTTTCATCCCGCAGAGGTGAGATGCGCTTGGCCCTGAGTCTGGGGGGTATTTTTTTGGGGGACATTGTATTTTCTCATTTGAAGCCTCCCAAAAAGTGAAGGTGAGGGAGTATAGGAGGCCTGTGAAGGTCAATGTCATGTGACTGGATCACGCGGTGCAGATATTGGGCTAAAGATCATGTCTGGGTGTGTCTGTGAGGATGTCCCCGGATGAAAGTGGCATTAGACTTGGTGGACTCAGTGAGGGGATGGTCCTCCCTGGTTTGGGCTGGCGTCACCCAGTCTGCTGAGGGCTGGGGTTTAGGGCAACAGGTGGAAGAAGAAGGAATTCAGCCCTTCCTGTCTGCTTGTCTTTGGCCTTGGCCTGAGGCACCCCACTGGCTCCCCTGAGTCTCCTCTTGCAGATGGCTGATCGTGGGACTGGTCAGCCTTCCTAATTCATGAGCTTACTTTAATTCTTACCTTTCTATGATTCTTTACAGTAAACTTCTTCATATATACCTCCTACTGGTTCTGTTTCTCTGGAACATCCTGACTAATTCAGGGCTTGATGCTAAGTATGCAGAAGTCAACACATTCTCAGTTTATCCTGGCTGCATTTTGGAAAGCTTAGGAAGCCTTCTAGAACAGAATACCCCACTCCAGGAGACTGCTTGTCGGTGCAGGCTAGATCTAGGGTACCTCCGGGCGACTGAGGAAGGAAGGAAGGAGTGGAGAACCCACTCTGGGTGGGCTAGGAACTATACTTAGAGCTGGACCCTGTCTCATCTGAACATTACCAGTCTTCAGAAGAGTCCTCATTTCATAGAAAGGGAAATTGAGGACTGTAGGGTAAGTGGAAGCCATCTGGCTTCCTCACCCAGGTGTCTGGGTAGCTAAGGGGAGCAGTGTTCCCACAGCCTTGAGACTGGGTCCGATAAACTGTTCCCATAACATGAAGTGGGCTCGCATGTGTGGGATTATGTTACGTTATGTAATTTCTGGCATCTCTCGGGCTTTGTTCCCCTCTAGCACTTAAACAGGTGGGGACTCCCTGCTGGGGGCGATGATGATGAGAGACATGCAAGGGACAGGTACCACGATGGGTGCCACGCTGGGGAACGAGGGCCGTGGCATGAGACATGCAGGGAACACACAGCTTGCAGCGTGTGTGGCTCGCCCACCCGTGAATAAAGGCATGCCAGACACCCCAAGGGCTCTGTGAATATTATTCTGTCTGCACGAACACCACGGACCTGCCCGGCCTTGAAGGGTTGCAACACAAGGACACAAGCGACAAAACGACTTTCCTAGGGTCACTGAGCTGAACTGACATCTCTGGGGCATGTTTCTGAATCCCTGGCAAAGCTACTCATAAATCTGTGTTTACTCAACCTTGTCTTGGGGCTATCTGTGTGGTTTTCAGGGGTCCCGAGAGTCTGAGTGAATCTGACCCTCCCTGCCACCCAGCTGCGGAGCGGCCACTGCGCACGTGGGGCTGGGGGAAGGTCAGGCCTCAGCTTTACGGGCAGTCTTGCCCCGGCCCTTCCTGGCTGTGTGATGTTCGGCAGCTTATTCAACCACTCAGTGTCGAAGTTTCCTCATCTGTAAAGTAGAAACAGTAAAACCTCCCTCCCTGTGTTGTTGGAATTTAACACACAGCAGGCGAGCATGTCTTGCTCAGTCCTGGCATGTGGTTTTCATCCATCACCTTCATCACGCTGGGTCACACTGGAAGTTCCACGTCTGATCTCCCCGTGGTGTCCCTTAAAGATGACATCGCTCTGTTGGATGGCCCAGACCAGGCGGTAAGTATTTGCTGCACGAAGGGACTCACACGGATGGGGTACTCCCTAAACATCTGCTGGCTGATTGGATGATTGATCTCCCTTTCTCTTCTATCACTGGAGCTGACCTCCCCCCTGCCCCCTGTAAACTGTTTATATATTGCCTGTCCCTGGAAGATCAACTGGCATCCAAGGACAATGAGGCGACCCAAATATCACCCACTTGCTTCTACTCATTGACTAAGACAAGAGCTTTTCCCTGGACCAGCTATGATGTTTTCCCCTTGGGCTCTTGCTTCTCATGGGCTGGCACCTACTGGGGGCACCTGGCACTCCTTTTCAAGAATTATGGCACTCACTGCCCTCCTAATTTCTCCCATCTTTTCCCTGTATTGATAGCTGTGGGATGCTGGGTTGCCATGACAACTGATTGATTAGCATCCAATTCCAGGACGGAGACATGCAGCTATAAAGAATTACAAATGATGCCTGATTGTCTGCTGCCAATAGCCTGATTGCTGCCATTTTCTGGCAGGTAGCTCAGCCCTAACAGGAAACCCTGTGCTGTGCAATTATTGAGGCTCGATTGATGCATCACTATAGTTACAATCGGCGGTGTTCCCAACTCAGGAGGGTTTTTTTTTAAAGAAAAAAAAAATTCCTTTCAGATGGAAATTCTTATAAATGAAGAAGTATGGAGTGGGGGAAGGAAGTGAGGTGGCCAGGGGGTGAGCGTGGACTCAGAGCCTGCTGGAGCTTCAGAGGTGATGGAGGGAGGCGGCAGGAGCAGCGAACAGTTTGGCGGGGGGGAGAGGGCTGCCACCTGCACCCCACCCCCATGGCCCCCTCCACCTCCTGGGCCTTGAGGCACACTACTAAGTGGTGGTTCAGAAATCACTTCCAAACTCAGAGGCCTGAAAAGCAGGGGTGTGTGGGATGGACAATAAAAACATGTATAGGCCGCAGGTGGCGTGCTGCTCAGGCCAATTACTGAAGATGCTCTCTTGGGTCTGAGTCATTCGTGATGGCCAGACAGCAGGCACCTGGGCCTGGAAGTGGAGCCGGGGTAGAGGCCCTGATGCCAGAGGAGGCTGGCGGGGGAGTGGCCGGCATGGGGGTGGAGCCTGCAGTGAGGCTGGTGCACGGAGGCTTTGGAGAAAAGAGACCTTTTCATCTGCCCCAGGGACAATGTGCCTTTCTGTTTCTTAATTGGATGTCAAATACCTCTCAAGCTGGTAGAGAGGGAGAAAGGGAATGAAGTATTTGTGATTGTTAGATTTCGACTTCCTGTGAGAGAGGCAGTCTTTTCCCTTGTCCAAGCTGGCTGTCCCTGGGGAGGTGGCTGTCTCCTAGAACCTTCCAAACCACACCCACAGCTCAGCGACGCCTCAGTGGGTAGGCCGCTGAGGACTCTGCCCCCTTGGGTTAAAGATGGCTTTCTTTCTGCAGTCTCTTTTAAAAAGGAAATGATCCTAGAAATAGTACTATTTAGCCACCTAAACCTGAATGTGAACGTGTGTTTTTAAAGTACTGTATCAAAGCATGGTTGACATGCAAATGCCGTGCATAGTTAATGATGCAACTTGGAGAGTTCAGAGGTGACACCATCACCGCAATCCACACCATGGAGACAACAACTACCTCCCAAATGTCTTCCTACCCTTTTTGTTATTATTTTATTAGTAGTAGTGATAAAAACATAAGACCTAGAATAAGGCAATGTTACCACTTTTATTCAACATAGTACTGAAAATCCTCACCAAAGAAATTAGGAAGGAAAAGAAAGAACAAGCACCCAGACCAGAGAAGAAAGAGTTAAAATGATCCGTTTCGGATCCTGTGATCTCACGTGTGGGGAAGCCTGGAAGACTCCACAAAAAACTGTTAGAACTCATAAATGAATTCGGTGAAGTCGCAGGGTAGAAAACCAACACACAAAATCAGTTGCATTTCTATATACAAAAACCAAACTATCTGAAAAGAAAATTAAGAAAACAACCTCATTTACAAAAGCATCAAAAAGAATAAAATGTCTAGGAATATATTTAACCAAGGAAGCAAAGGACCTGCATGCCGAAAACTCTGAAACACGGGGGAATGTGATTTTTGTACTCACTTCACAATTACCCGAATCATTTCTATCACAATATTTAGGTATTTTTTTATTTTGGCATTTATTTATTTTTACTCCTTGAGAACAGGGAATGGGCCATTAATTCTATCATATAATGGGACCTTAGGAAGTGACGGCTTCATGAATAAATAAATGGAAGGATGGTTATAGTGATGAGATGGCCTGAAAACACGCAGGGCAGGAATTAGGCACAGCAGAGTCCGGTGCGGTGGTGGTGGCCTGAGTGAATCTGGGCGCCACCACAGACCAGTTCTAGTCTCATGAAGAAGTGCCGGCTCCAGCCCACTTCCCAAGGAAGCCTCGGTTACGGTGAGAAAAGGACTAGAAATCTGGGTAGGCCAGTATCTCTGGGGGCCAGCATCATTAACCATCATTTTTGGGGTACCATGACCAAGGGGAGGTCCCTGTGGACATGTGCCTGTCACACTGGCTACTGGTAAGTGTTACTTGCGATAGTATGGATCTGCCCATCAGAAAATGATGGACATCCACAAACTGATCCAATAGTTACTATTCTTTTCAAAGGAAGAAAAGTGGATTAAAGTTTTTATCCACTGTCCTCTCACTGGACTGCGTGTGTACCGGATGCACGGCTGGTGTCTGCCCTCTGTTTGTGCTGGTCAGTTCCTGGCACTGAGTATGTTCTTGTTGAATAAATGCACGATTTAGTAAACAAATGGAGATTAAATTCAGCCCTTCTGAGCTGTGGAGTAAGAACTGAGGAGGAGACGTAAAAATAAATGTGGGAATTTCTTTGGAGAGATGGGCAATGTCTTCGGGTTCTGGGGAAACAGGACCACAGAGCCCCAAGTTCAAGGCTCACCCTCCACAGTTACCAGCTGAGAATTCCGGGCAGGTATTGAACCCCAGCTTTTCCATATGTACAACGAGGGGTAATAACCGCACTTACTTCATAGGGTATTTGGAAAGATGGCTTGAGAGAGTGACATGGCCAGAATTCATAAGTGTAGTGTTGTTGTTACCATGTTTAATGCCTGGCTTAGAAGCTGAGTGCTTCTTACTTAAAATAGACGAAGACAACACAAACGATCCCTTGAAAAGATGACACGTCTTGTGCTGGTGCAATGATCACACGCGCAGTGGGGCCGCGTGGGGGAAGCAGGAGCAGTCTCCTTTTGATGTTCCTGAACTACCTCCAGCTAATGTCTTGCTTCTTATTGAACAGTAGCTACACGACACTTGTGCTATGGCCCACATGTAAAAATAAGTCCACTTATCTCTCGATGAACTATCTCCATGTTTGAAGTGCCGTTTAGGGCCATTCAAAGCCATCAGGGCTGAGGTCTCCGGCATGAGGTAACGTAGAGAGATGAAAGCTGGTTTCCATGGGAATGAGCTTTGCTTTTTCCTTCATCTAATTAAAACCCATCTACCCAAGTCTGAATGGTTTATAAGTACCTTCCGATGACTTCCTTTGTTTGGTGTACCGAGCTCACTGCCAGCACAGGCAACATGCAGTTTGCAACGTCAGGTAACACCGGTGAGTGAGCACGCACTAGAGCGTGTTAGGACTGACTCCTTGTGAACTTGGCCCACTTGCAGCTCGGACTGGACGGGGCCAGTTTCCGCAGAGCACTCTGTGCACCTGTAGGACCTCACGTTGCGTGGTCTTTCTGAGGAATCAAGTCCGGTGAGCTCCCTTGGGGAAGAAACAGCTGATAGAAGAGGCACGAGATGGTGACACACATTTCTTTGTATCTGAGGGCAATGTACTCATCTGAGGAATCTAGATCCGGCCACTCGGTTCCAGTGTATCTCAGTGGCGCCGTTCTACCCTGCGCCTCTGGTCCATGCACACACCGTGTTTGCCCCACGCCTCTGCAGCGGGCTCGAGTGCTTCGGTTTTTCCCGGAGCAGGAGGCAGAGGGACTCTCTGAATGCAGTCTCTGTTTCCTGGTGTTCTTTTTATTGTTGTTTACATTTTAAAAATTACTACTATTTTTTCAAGACTATACTTTCAGGGGTCATTTCTATAGTTGGTTGAAAAATTTTTATTATTTTTAAAAATAATTTTTAGTTTTGCAATTACTGCTGACATACACTATTATATTAGTTCAGGTGTGCAACACAGGGGTTAGACATTTGTATACCTTACACACTGATCTCCCTGATAAGCCTAGCGCCCATCTGACACCATGCGTAGTTATTACCATGTTATAGACTATGTTCTCTATGCTGCACTTTACATCTGAGTGGCTGTTTTTGTAACTGGCGACTTGCACATCTATTTCCCTTCTCTTACCCCCTAACCCCTCTCATCTGCAATCATCAAAGTGTTCTCTGGCCCTGGCTGGGAAGGCCAGTTGATTAGAGCATCGTCCTGATATACAAAGGTTATGGGTTTGATCCCCGGTCAGGGCACATGCAAGAATAAACTAATAAATGCATAGATAAGTGGAACAACAAATCCATCTCTTTCTCTCTTGCCCTCTCCTTCCCTCCCTTCCTCTCTCTCTCTCTAAAAAATCAATAAATAAATTGTTCTCTGTGTCTATGAGTTTGTTTCTGTTTTGTTCATTTATTATTATTTTTTTAGATTCCAATATAAGTGAAATTGTATGGTATTTGTCTTTCACTGTCTGACTTATGTCACTCAGCACAATACCCTCAAATCCATGCACACTGTCACAAATAATTTTGTTTCCTCGTGTTGAATTAACTAATCTTCGTCATTTCCTATCCCCAGGAAGAGAGTCTGCTTCTCCCTCACACTGTCCAGGCTGTCGGAGGGCTGGGAAGATGCCCCGTGACTGAGGGGGGGCTGTGCAGAAGACGGAAGAAGAGGACCTCTCGAGGCCCGCCCTCACGACTCAGACACCAAACCCATTCAGACGACAGCATCGCTACTCATCTTGTCTTCCTCTGGCTTCTGGGCTGGAAATCAGTACTGTGTTCTCTTCAGCTGTGTTCACTTGGAGAGCCCCAGGAACTCACAGGAGCCGTGAAACGGCCACAGTTCTCTGTCTCTTCCTACTTCTTGTGCTGGTGGTGAGAGGCACCTGGCTTCTGCAGCAGGCGTTGGGGTCTTTACATGATGTAGCCTCTCCCTGTTGCCAGGTTCCTGCCACCTGCTCTGTTTGGAGGAGACAGATAAGGGCAGGGAGGGCAAGGAAGCCCCTGCCAGTTGGCAGGCACACCTGGCCACCTGATGCCGAGCTGAGCGAGCTGCAGCCTTTTAGGCTGGAATTGCCTTGGAACAAGTCAGTGCAGGGAATGGCCAGAGCTTGGCAGGACGCAGAGGGAGCCCAGATGGAGAAGAAAGCTGGAGAGGTTAATAGACTTGGAGCGGGCTGCATCGAGGGCACCAGGGGATGCTGTCAACACGCATCCCTGGGCTCCTTGGGCGAGGCTCCAGGAAGGGGCCGGTCAGCTTGCTGTGCGCAGCAGCACCCACGCCCGTGCACTGCTGTTTCGGGCCCGGACTCGCTCACGGTACTAGACTTCTCAAAGGTGGAAATTGAGTCTTTATCCCTCACTGTGTCCCCAGACTTCAGCCAGAGCCAGACGGTGAATCTGGACTCACTTAACTTTTGCTGATTTGAATGGAGTTGAGGGAAATTGGTGGAATATGTTTGGGGCCAGAGGGAGAGGGAGAGACACCTGGGTGCCCTAGACAAGCTAACAACTTGGCGCCACTTTAAACAATGTGGTTAAATAGTTTCTCAGGAATTATGTAGAGAACAGGTCGAAGGCTGAGTGAGCGAAAGGCTGCTGAGGGAGACCCCGCCGCTCCCCCACCCCTCTTCAGACCTGGTCAGATCAGACAAACGGAAGGCCCACAGTCAAACAGACCCACCCTCCTCAGAGGCATTTGAATAGTCACCGGTCACTTCAGCCTGCCCTCTGGGGTGGTGCTGATGGGGCTCACCACCTGGAGGTTCCCTTTGCTGGAGTTCCTGCGAATACCGTCCTCACCAGATTTCTAATCCTGTGTTAATGCCAGAGCAGCGGTTCCGCACCTGCCCCGATGCCCTCGGCCAAGCCCAGGGTGCGGAGGCTTCTCTTTGGAGATGGGATTGAGTCAACTACGATGGCTTTGTTTTGGTGTGGGGGTGTGTGTACACAGCCCGGACAGCCTTTGCAACAAAAGAGTAACGAATTGCTTTCTATCTCAAGACTGTCACAAAAATAGGTTCTTTTTTGTGTGTTCTGGAGATTTTGGCCACAATTATACATATTTTACATCAATGTAATTATAGTGAACATGAAAGTTTCTTTCTTCTTTTTTCTCACATTACATCAAATGTTTCCCTGTATTGTTCCATTCTTTTCCTGTTTTCATGGCTGTATGGTATTTCATCAAGTGGATAAACAAACTGCAGATTATTATTTACACATTTTCTGCTATCACAAGCAACCACGTACAATTTCATGTAGGTAGGTTTTTTTTTTTGCTTAAATTATTTCATTTAGGGTTCATTTTTCAGGAGAAGGACCGAAGGCAGCAGTGCGGTGGGGCCGGGCCGCTCCGGCTGGTGAGAGCCCGTCGTGCAAACCTCTTGAGCTCTGGGAATCAGCTGTGATGGGCAGGGCGATTACACCACAGAAATGGACAGAAGCTGCAGATGGGGGCAGGGGCCTTGGTTTCGTTTTGCTTTCATTTTCAGTTTTGGATAGCTGGCTTGCCAACAATACTGATCAGAGGGTACAAATTTGTTTATAGCACTTGCTATATTATCAATTGCCATATTATTTTGAAAGAACTTAAAAAATATATATCCATTTTATCTGAGATGTCTTCACTTGTTGAGGTATAATTATGAAATGTTTCTTCAGTAGTTGCTAAGTTGTGTTTTGTCAAAACTCCCTTTCCCACTGGGCAGTGGGCTCCCTTAATATATCTTGATTCTTAATTTATAGAAGAAATGCACAGGAACTACCGTGGCTAAAACAACTGTGAGAAAGGAGAGCAAAGCTGGAGGACTTATCGTGCCCTGGCGTATCGTGCCCTGGCGCTGGAACTGTAACTCTCTGGTAATCACGACAGCATGGTGCACGTGTGAAGGGAGACAGGCGTGTCAATGGAGCGGAGCAGAGAGTCTGGAACCAGATCTTACTCCGTGGTCAGCTCATTTTCAACAGAGGGGCAAGGGCAGTTTGGTTGGTGGAGAAAAGATAGTCTTTTCAACAAACTGGGGTGGAATGAATGGCTTTCTATAGACAAAAAACCAAAACCAAAAACAAAACCCCAAACAATAAGAACATTCTATTTATTCCTTGAATCGTGTGTAAAAATTAAATAAATATAAATCATATGCCTAATTGTGAACACCCAACTATACAACTTCTCAGGAAAATGTGGAAAAGAATCTTCGTGACTATGGATTAGGGAAAGATATCTTAGATATAATATAAAAAGTATAATCCAATATATCTAACTTAGAACTTAATATATTTGACTTAGAACTTCTGCTCTTCAAAATATACTGTTAAGAGAGTAAACAGGTGAGCCATAGACCAGAAGCATTTATTCACAAATCAGGAACCACTTGTATTCACAATTTATGAAGAATTCTCAAAACTCAGTTAAAAAACAGTGTAAAAAATGGACACCTCACCGAAGAACATATTGTTGGTAAATAAGCACACAGAAATATGCTTAACATTATTATTTAATAAAGAAATGCAAATTAAATGCACAATGAGATACTATTGCACACCTATTAGAAAACCCTGAATTAAAAAGACTGACCACACTAAGTGATGGTGAAGATGTGGAGGAAGCAGAATGCTCGGCTGCTAGTGGGACCATGAGACAGCACAGACCCTCTGGAAAACAGTTCGGCTGTTTCTTAAAGAGTCAATCAGCCCTGGCCCGTGTGGCTCAGCTGGTTGGAGTGTGTCCTGTGACTGAAAGTTGTGGGTTCAGTTCCTGGTCAGGGCACACTCCTAGGTTGTAGGTTCGATCCCCAGCCCAGTGTGGGCTCACTCCCTCGTCCAGGCATGTAATTTCTCTGGTCCAGACATGCAGAGGAGGCAATCAACTGATGTTTCTCTTGCACATGGGTGTTTCTTTCTCCAAAAGCAATGAAAAAAAAAATTGTCCTTGGAGGATAAAAAAAGGGTCAATCATATACCTACTATGTGATGTAATTATTCTACTTCTAGGTATTTTATCCAGGAGGAATGAAAACGTGTGTTCATAGAAAGACTGGTACATGAATATTTATAACAGCTTTATTTTGTCATAGCTCAAAACTGAAAACAGCCCAACTGCCCTTCAACAGGTGAATGAATATAATAATCTGTGGTGTAAGATTTCACAATGAAAAGGAGTACAGTACTGATGCAACCTACAGCTTGGATAAATTGCAAAGTGGTGTGCCAGATACAACAAGCCAGACACAGAAGAGTGTGTGCCGTGTAAGTTTAGAAATGCAAATAGTCTGCAGTGGAGGAAAGTGCATCCGTGGCTGCCTGAGGACACTAGCACGGGGAGTGGTCTGAGGGGTGAGATCACACAGGGAGAAAGACAGAGATCTGAGCTTTGATGAGCAGGGTCACTATCTTGATTGAGGTGATGGTTTCACAGGCACTCTCATGTGTAAAAACTTATCAAATCATACACTTTAGGAAATGTCATCATTGCATGTTAATTATACTTTGGTAAAGTTATTAAAAATGATTAGAAGCCGTGACCATGAGCTCTTGTGCCATGATGTACAGTATCCGGAAGTCACTTTGGAAATAGTCCATCTGAAAGGGAGTGTCCCCTGATATTGGCCACTATGTCACCTATGAACATCAACACGGTTACATAAGGCAAACACAAAAATTACACAGACATATCATAAATGAAATGGGCAGAAAGTAAATCAAACCCAGGAAATGAGATTCTGTGATGTTTTAGGATAAAGGTAAATACAGAGTGGCTCAGTAAGCAGCTTGGTAACTGCCGACCGCCCCCCCCCCCCCACCTTCCCCGGCTGGTGCCTTTCTCTGCGCACAGTGGCATTGCCTGGGCCTGGGGCTGCGGAGCCGAGTCGGCCAGTTTGGTTCAGGAACCCCTGTCCCTCTCTGCAAACCGTTTCATTCACGTGGACAGCAACCATGTTACAGAAGGTCTCACCATGTGCTAACGGTACAATGTTATCTGATCTTCTGTTTAGAGAGAGCAGACAGAGTCACAAATGCAATTGTAGGAATATTTAGATTTAGTTTACAGAAAATTTGGTCAAATTCAGTAAAAGTTTTGAATGTGATGGACAAACAGACACACCAAGGGGCACGTGGTCAGGTTCTGCCTGTTTCCGACGCTAGATTCCTGCTTCCGTCTCTTTGCCTGGAGCAAACATGGCTCACGTCCTGCCCCTAAACACACACAGGCACTTGTTCCAGCCTTAGGAGCAGCCCCCGCGTGACCTCCTCTTGGGACCCAAAGCAAGAGTGGGCTGGATGAGGATGCAGATTCCTGACCTACCACCGGATCTGTGTACCCAGTAAGACTTGCATTTTTCATGGGAAACAAAACATTTTAAGCAAAAGAGGATGTGGAGTAACTCAAGGGACGGAGAAGCCCAGGGGTAGGGCTGGCTAGCTGTAAGCCTGTAGGTCCAGGCCTTGAATGATGACATCGGGCCTGGCCTCGCTTTCAAGCCTTTTTTCCTTCATGTAGCTTCTGCATGGTGGCCTCTGGGAGCTCATGACTACAGTTCCGGGCCTGATATCTTCTCAGGGTTCAATCCAGTGGAAAAAGAGAGTCCTACCCCTTAGGAGTCAAGTGAAACTTTGGGTCCCTAAGCCCATCGCTAAGATGAGGGAGGAGGAACTCTACCGTCCGAGTGCCTTATGGGCTGGGATGTGCGAAGGAGTGTTCTTCTAAGGAACCTGGAAGAGTTCATTCTCCATGAGCATGGTAGGCAGGTGCCAGGTGAAACTCACGGATGCCCCTGGACTCAGTGTGTCTGGGGAGCTCATTTCTCTTTCTGTGCCCTGCCCAGGGGTTCTGGTGAGCTCCAGGCTTTCAAAAGCTTCATTAAAGTCCTAGCGTGATTTAATATTGAGTTCTTAGGGAAAAGGTATTTCAGGGAATCTAATTTTTGAAAGAGGGAAGAATAGAGAGGAGGAAGGCTGGATCCTCAAGCTCCGGAGTTTTAGGTACTTTATTTAAGTAGCTAATCTTGGAGAAAACAGATGGTGTAGGGCTGGACCGTGGTGAAACAGACAGAGCCTCATTGTTAGCCCTTTTACAGTGTGTGGGGGCTCCTAGGGAGGTCTGGTCTGAGAACTGCAGGTGTCACCCTCATAGTTCAAGGAAATGAATTTATGGGGACTGCATCTGTGAAGCCCTTTCCTCATGTGTCAGGCTTAATCCTAATGTTACTAATGACACTGTTATGGCAATAACAATAAAACAGAGTTAAAAATATATAGATAATCATGCCCTGGCTGGTATGGTTTAGTGGATTAAGTGCCAGCCTGCGGTGAGCCAAAGGGACACAGGTTCAGTTCCTGGTTGGGGCACATGCCTGTGTCGTGGGCCAGGTGCCCTGTTGGGGGCATGTGAGAGGCAACTGATCTATGTATCTCTCTCACCCATTGATGTTTCTCTCCTCTCTTTGCCCTTCCCTTCCCTTCTCTCTAAAAATAAATAAATAAATATATATTTTTTAAAATTAAAAATATATAGATAATCAGTTTACAACAAAATTTCTCTCTGGGAGAGCACTGCCTTTGAAAAGACATCTTGATAAGATGTCTCTATAAGATGAAACTCTGAGGACACAGATGTTTACAGTTGCAGGGACAATAAAGAAAGATAAGGGTTGTTTTCCTCAAAAACGTCCGTGGTAGACTGCAAAGTACATGGAGTGAAGTGGCCCCTTTGGAGGGTAAGGGCATTTTAGACAGCAAACGCTTAGTACTCAATTTTTAGTTCTTGGCTTTGCTGTCACGTACACCCCCCGCCACTGCTCCCCTGCTCCCCTACCCCTTTGGTGAAGTCTGCTAAACACACGGTGCACTCATTCACTTATCTCCAGGGAGACCGAGGTCGGAGTGGCATTCCCATCTGGGCCAGCAGGAACGTTGCACCAGGAGTGTGTGAGTGTGTGCGAGGCGGTGGGATGGTCTATGAACCGGGAGAACAAGAGGTCAGAGCCCGGGGGATTAGCGGAAAGTCCCTGAGGAGTTTGACGGACTTTTCGGAGTGGATTTTAGACGTCTGAAGATAGTGGGATTGGAGGGTGAAGTTTCCTCTACAGAGATTTCAAGGGACAAGGAGGCCCAGTGGACAGCCACTTAACGAAAGTCACAGTGACAATATTATGTATAGTGTACATGGTAATGTTAGATGTTTTGCTGAGTGTCATCCTGATGTTTCTTATTCTTACTGTGTTTTGTTTGCTTCCTTAACAGCATTGACCCCAATCCGCATTTACAAGGTTACTTGCTCCCAGTGTCCTCTCAGTTATCTCCAGATGGACGGCAAACGGCACAGAGGCAGACGTCACACCTGTCTCAGCGCCCAGCGGTCACACAGCACTTACCATGGCACCAACACGCAGTGACCACTCAACAGATGCGACCTACTCTTAGCATGGCAGGCGGTCAATGCCTGAATGAAACTAAGCGAATGAAAACACGGGTTCATTTTGTCGTGAAGAAACTGATTTACCAGAGGCCGGTGACTAGTCACGGGCAGTGGTCAAGGTGCGTCGCAGGCCCCAGCTCCACCGCAGGCTGGGTCCTCGCTTCCTCTTTCTGCTGCAAACACTGGGCTCACTCTTCCGGGCTGAGCTCAGATCAAGCATGCGGAATGTAGCTCCTACCTAACAGAGTTTGGGGGGGAAATAAAGAGGCGTCCTGAAATAGCCCAGACCCGAGGCCGAGGCACAGCCAGCTCTCTGGGGGCCCTGCGCAGAGGCTGTGGATTATGGGAGCAGCACCGCCGTGTCCACCCCCTGCACGACACGGGAAGCCAGGGGGGTCAAACTGAGACCTTCCTTTTGGCGGGTTGGTGAAGAAGAGGGGGAGCCTGTGCACGCCATTTTCATCCCCCTGGAAGGCCATGGCTGCCTTGCGTAGACCTCGAGGAGGATGAGAGTGCGAGACGGCTTCTTCATTGCGGAGTCCCGTGTGTGTGTGAACGGTTCTGTGTGCCGCTGGCAGGGCAGCTGAGATGCATCCCCCCAGACACTGGCTGATCGCCAGCCACTCGCTCGGTAGGAACAACACACTTACCTGCCAACCTGCAGGGGTGGGGGGGTCCCACGCCGTCTCCTTAAATAGAAAAGGTCAGGCACATCGCTGGGTTTTTGTGCTAACAAGTCTCAAGGAGATACCACTTCTTTTTTCCATTTGTTTTCCTCTTGGGGCGCCCCTCGCCCTGCACGCAGCAGTACTTGAGTCTGCAGTCTCTGTCCGAGCGTCTTCTGCCGGCCCCTGCTGCAGCCAGTGGGTGGCTGAGGAAGCCATGCCTGCTGTCACCCGCAGCAGACTCTCCACGCCCACAGCCAGCCCCCAGAGAGTCAGCGCTTGTTCCTCCACGGAGGCCAGCCGCCAGCCCGTGCCAAGACCCTGGAATGCTGCCCTGGTGCCAATAGAGACTTCCGAGGCAGAGCTGGTTTTTTTGTAGGTGACCTTGAGCACCTTTTCCTGCCACCTTCAGAGAAAGGCCTGGGACTTGGGCGTGGCTGCAGGTGACCTACAGAGCGGGTGAGAGCGCATGGCCGTGGCAGTCCGATGTGACTGGGACCCTGGCCTAGAGTCGTTCCTGGCTGCCTGGTGGCCCCACACCCATTAGTTCATGCCACACCTCAAAGTCTCTACCTGCAACATGCAGAATCATGAACACCTCTAAGAGAGATTACAAGGGCTAATATATTATATATTATGGTTATTGTACTGTGATATATTAATATTAATATATTCTCTGGTAAGTGTTATGGCTGGCACATAGTAGGTACTTAAGAAGTGATAGATAATATCAGTTTTCAAATGATATATCTTTCAACAAGATATTCATCACAGCACTGTTCATGAACACGGACCTCGGACGTGGCATCGGTGGAGACCAACAGAGAGGTGGTTAAGTCAGCGGTGACGCGCCGCTGGGAGAAAACGCAGCACAGCCCTCGAAAGTCCAAGCCGTGTAAAAATGGGGAAACTCACACAGATGTGTGGAGCACAAAAGGTTCAGATCAGTGCATATGACTCAATTATATATTTCTTAGAATTTATGGAGAAGAAACAAAATTATCCTGTGTACACGTATGGTGGAGTGGGGCTCTGCCTACTCCCCCGAAAGGACTTCGGAAACACCACCACAAAAGCTATAGTTTCCCTGTCTAAGTGGGGAGTTTATGGGCGGTTTTCATTTTCTTCTTTATTCTTTTTGTGTTTCCCAGACTTCCCACAATGAACATTTCCTACAATTATAATACAAGAAGAAGCAAACATCACTTTCTAAAAGCGATAGGGGAAGCGGCACCTCATTCTTTCTGCAAAGCAACAGCTGCTGAGAACCATTAACTTCCCCCCATCCGTCCTAATGACCCGACCCCAGGCTGGCACGGGCGGGGCTGCGAGGGCTCCAGTCCTCGGCCGGCCAGCGTCGCAGATGGGCCCCGCGGTGGGGGCTGGGGGTGCCCAGCCTTGCTGGCTGTCCCCCTCCTCTTCTCTGTTGGCGTCTCCCCCGCTATTTATTCACTCACACAGCCTATAGAGTTAAAAGAGGTTTGTTTCTTTTCAAGCATTGAGTGCAGCCAGGGTAATTTAGTAGAAAAATGTCATGCTAATGCAATTCAAAGTTCAAATGATCTTTCATTTCGAGGGAAAGAAGAACGTGTGTGCAGTCGGAATGTTAAAACTCACTACTTGCCCTGCAATTCAAATAGAAATATGAGCTGCAGGGGCTACATAAGTCACACGAAGTACTGTGAGTGAAATGTGCAAAATGAATAAAAATGATCCGGAAGCCATTTATTAGCATTGCTGGGGGCCAGCACCAAACAAGAACGTGGCCGTCAGAAGCTGCGTGGGGAAGAAGGGGTGTTTGCATGAAATTACAATAATCCTGAAATAATGAGGGAGGAAGTGATCAGTGAGGTCCTTCTTAGAACCGCAAAGGCCGCCCTCAGTCCCCCAGCGAGCGGTGCCCTTTCCAGCCCACATGCCCTTTCCTCTCTCCCTGGGCTCCCGGGCACCCACTAGGCTGGCCGCACTTGCAGGTGAGTGGGGCTGAGGCCCAGGGGAGAGGCTGTGGGTGCCCCCGGGGCTGCCTGTGTCGGTCACAGGGGTCAGCTGGAGAAGCTCCGGCCCCAGACAGTGTGGCCGGCCCCTCCGCCAGCTCCCAGGGCGCAGGGGTGGGGCCGGCCCTCAGGGAGTTCAGCCCGCTCCTGCTCCATCCACTTCCTCAGCTTTCCAGTCTCGCTCTGCCGCAGAGATGTGCTCAGAGGAAAGAGTGTTAGTTATTTATACCTTAATAAAAACTTGCCACCTTACTTCATTCAGCTCATAAGAGATTAAAATTTTCAGACGTAGCTGTCACCATCCATGGAAATTCTGCATTTCCGCCCCCCCGACTTGGGAAAGGATGTGAGGCAGTAGGGTGTGAATAGTTTGTTCAAGTTCCTTTCGTCAGTTTTTAAAATCAAATTCGATCTACCACTGAGGCCTCTGTGGTCGCCATGAACATGGTCTCCGTTGCTGCCGTCATTGTATCCTCCATCCGGGTCTCGGACTGGGTCGTGTTCCCACAAAATCCGTCTCTTGAAGTCCTAACCCCCAGTGTGGCTGTACTTGGAGATGAGGCCCCCAAGGGAATAATTAAAGCTAAATGGGATCATTAGGGGGGGACCCAATCCAGCAGGGTTTAGTGACCTTATAAGACCCTCTTATTCTCTCTCTCCCTCCCTCTCTCTCTAACACACACACACGTGTGTGCACGTGTGCCCCTATCCTCCAAGTGTGCACACTGAGCCAGGAACAGGCCGTGCGCGGGCGCAGTGAGAGGGTGACCTCCTGTGAGACAAGAGAATAGGCCTCAGAATACACCCACCTCCCCACACCATGATTTTGAACCTCCAGCCTCCAGAAAGGTGAGAGATAGATTTTCGATCTTTAAGCCACCCAGCCCGTGGTATTTTGTTATGGCAGCCTGACCAGACTCATAGAATCTTTTACAAACTAATCTCAAAGGAATAATGGGGATATGATCCTTACTCACCAAAGACAGTGACGTGACAACACTAAGAAACCAAAACCCAAACCAAAAACCACTAGAATTCAACGCACACGCGTGTGCATGTGGTGTGTGTGCAGGCAAGAGCTCAGGTGCTTCTCTGGAGAGAGTTAATTTTCTGTTGTCTCATGTGAGAGGGGAAACTTTTCTCCTTGTGGGTTTCCTTGTGAGCCAGAGGCCGGTGAGGCACAGAACTGGTGACTGTGGCAGGAGAGGGAGTTTCGGAGTCCGAAGAAAGAAAAGGAGGAACTGTTCTTTTCTTTTTACGTCTACTCCCGAGAGCAGAAAAAAGAATCACGTTTGTTTGTATATGCGCCCCCCAATATGACAGTTGTGCGTCCTTTCCCAGATCGACTTCCATGGAAGACGCATCCTGCAAGGGGACGTCAGTGGAAGCCATTAAAGAATTTCTTCATCAAGTGACTCTATGAAGTGTTTTGCATGGTTCTCCAAGCCTGTGGGCTGCAACCTGAGAAGCAGACTCGGCCTGTGGGAGGTCCCAGTGTGTTGGCCTGGACTCCCTTCCCATCGTCCAGTTTTGGGGGGCACGCTCGGGGTCATGGGGCTGCCTTGGGAGAGCTGGACGAGAAGTCGCACAGTTCAGTTCCAGGTGTGCTCGTGGCACAGTCCGAGCACGTCGCTGGTTGGTGCCTCGGTGGCCTCGCTATGAAACAGGGGGTGGGGTGGGCTGTGCGACCTCGGCTCTCCTCTCCTCCGGCATCTGTGTTCCTGTCTCCGTGACTTCCGGGCCCCCTGGCCTGCTGTGTACTCTTAGGCAAGCCACCCGCCTGCCCATCTCTTCATGAGTGCAGAAAGGCTCAGCCTGCCTGCCACAGTGGTCTCTTGTCAGATCCAATGAGTTAATGCAGGAGAAAGTACTTAAAAAAATTATAAAGTGCTAACTAATTTCTAATATCTTCAGGGACAGGGTTGTGACTTCCCTGTCATTGTGGCGACTGTACAAAGTGGAAGGAGGGGTGAGGGTGACGCAGCTCTCAGACCTCAAGCTCTGGAGGTCGGCGGGTGGATTCAAGTCCCAACTCTGTCTTTTCCACTGAGTGACCTTGGCAGGTTGCTAGTGTTCTCTGCCTCGGTTTCCTCTGCGTTGACATGATGATACTTTCTCCTGTCACTGCAATGAGGCCATAAGAGGTTAGGTGCTAAACATAGGACTGGGTATGAAGGAAATGCTCAGTAAATATTAAGTATTCATCATTGTTGTCATCATCATCATCATCATCATCATCATCATCAAAGAAAGGAACAGCCACAGCCACAGAGCAACCACCAATGAAATAAAAAATAAAGAGACAGAGTGGGAGGGGGGGATGGTCAGTAGATGGCCAGCTTAAAGGCTCTTAACTCTTCAAATGAGCTGAAGGTTCCCCTCAACTCTCCGCTGGCCTCACTGGGCTGATAGGATTGGGCTTGTTACTCACAAGTGTTCACTGAGTCCTCCACTCTGCTGCGAGACAAGATTAAAGGCAGGCTTCGCCCACTTACAAATTGTAATTTAGAGAGAAAAACACCCCAAGCAGCAAGAGGAAAAGAAATGTCTGACAGTGTCCTGTCTTTCCTGGCCAAGTCCGTGAACGTTCGTGGGAAGGGCAATAGCTGGGTTCATGGAAAAGGTGGGGCTTGACCGGGTCTCAAGCGGGAAGGACTTGGAAAGCAGAGGGGAGGGAGGAACGTCCCGAGGAGAGAAACAGAGGCAGGCATGCTGCCCTGGAGGTAGAGGGGGGTGGGTCAGGCACTGGAAGGCAGGTCCTTGACGAGGCAGAGGAATTTAGACACAAGAGATGATCAGCAGAGGACAAATTGCTTTTCTTTTCCAATCGTCTGCTTTCTCCTCGTGCAAGGAGAAAGGTCCTGCAATGAAAGTGAGTCATTGTTCTTTTCCACTCACTGAGTGTTCATCGTAAATCAGTGCTCGCCTTGGGTGAACGGGCAGGTAGTTATTTGCAAGGCTGAATCTTGCAGCTGGTATGGCTGCCTACAGCCCTCCTTCCCCCTGCTGGCCAGGGTTCAAGTTGATGGTGTGCACTAGCACTGGAGGGCTGGTAGGGATGGGACTCCTGAAGAAGGCTGAGGGCGGGGGCCCTTGCACCTTAGGGGATCTCTTGGATGGGCCTGTTGCCAAAATATTACAGGTGGGGAAATGTCCCCAGTGGGCTGGGCGTGTCTGGAACTTTAACCTATACCTCTGAATAGGTGACTGTATCCTAGGGCAAGGAAAGATGTTTTCATGTGTGTTAACAAAACAAAGACTAGCTGTCTTCACCTTAAAGCCTTCCTAGAAATCTGGGCTTCCGATTTGGGTCATTGAAAAGCCCAGGAAACACGGTCACTGTGCCACTTTTGAGTCATCAGCCCTGTGCCCTCCTCTGTCGGCCCTGTAGTGTCTGTCCTTCCAGAACCTGGCCAGCAACGTGACCAGACAGCTATTTAAGCAGAAATGATCTTTTGTGAAAATCTATGTATTATTTAATGCCTTTGCCCTTTGCCTCAGCTCTCTCTTTCCACAAGCTCCTCAGCCAGGATTTCAATCTGCTTTGGATGCTTGGGAAGGAGAAATGTTCAGCCAGCCCCACTGGGAACTGTGGCTCTCTGTCCCTGATGTCTGGAGTCTTGTAATTTATAGTTCCTCTGTGCTGGGGCTCTGCAGCTCTTTAATGGGGCCTTGCGGTGAAGTTTGGGTAGAGAGAAATCATTCCACTTAAAAATGGTTCTGCTTTGACGGTCTCTGTTTTACTGGGAGTTTTTCTTTTTCTTTGCCGTTAAAGCCAGAGTCATTTCCTAGAATAAATGTTGCCTGAATGCCAGAGAAGAAAGAGGGAGAGAATTAAGTCTCTAAAAGATTCAGACACCAGCAGTGCTGGCTTTGGCAGTTCATTGATCAATGGACAAATATTTAATAATCGCCTACCATATGTAAAGCATAATGCGAGGGACTGTGGAGTGTAATCAGTGTGAATGAAATCCTCTCCCTGTAATTCTCATCACTCAGTAGTTTCTCACTGTTGACCCAAATCCCTTGCCCTCATAGCCAAGGCCTGGTGTAGACGTCTCAACCCACCTTTTTGCGCACGGCCTGTGCTGTGGCCAACCCAGATGACCTCGTGTTCTTTTTATCAGAGGGGAAATGCCCTTGAGACCTGCAGATCCCTCCGCATCACTTCTGTCTATTAAATTTTGTTCTTTTTTTTTTTTTTTTTACAGGGTAATTGCAAACTGGACTTCCTCTGTTGAAGCAGGGTCTGACTGAGCCTGGGTGGATGTGACCCTTCTTCCTCTCAGCCCCTTAGGGAACTTCACATTTCCTTTTTTCTCCAGAGAGCAGTGCCTGACAGAGTAAGGAGATCAAAAAGCGTTTGCTGATTGGCTAATTTACTAGTGGTGAAGGGCCCTTAGGATACTAGCGGATTGTCAATATCAAAAAGGCAGAGAGAAGACTTAGTTTGAACTTTGAACTTGGATACCAATTCTGAGAATTCAACTAGCAAGAAAAATTGACCTGAGTTGCCAAACAGATAAAAATGGTAAGTATATATGTTCATGTCTGTGCACAAGAACGGTATCTTTATAGACGGCTCAGGACATTGCAGACCGAGAGGGGTATTGCTTTCCAGAACAGCCACCTTCGGAGGTGGGCGTTCCTCAGCCTGCACCAGCACAAGTCAGCACTGGGAAGCTCCTGGCCCTGGGGCTCCCACTCCCACCTCCCCCTTTCTGGTTCCTGCTGTTATAACGTGAGCCTTTCTGCACTAGTCCCACTTGGCAGGGGCATTGCGGACACCAAGTGTGCACAGGAGCACATTCAACATTGAGAAAGTAAAAGGCAAATTGTGTTCATTGTTGATTTACAACTACATTTAGGAGAAGCATGTGAAAAAATCAAATGATAATGCAAAACAGTGCATGAGGCAGTGCCGTGTAGAGCCAGACAGACGTGAAGATCAGTCTGCATTTAGGAAGGAACGTGGGGGTGCAGAGACTGAGAAGGTACCCGAGAGACATCAGGGAACAGAGTGGAGGCTGGGAGAGCTAGAGTGTCCAAAGCTGTACCCAACAACGTCATCCCCATGTCAACCTTCTCCAGTCCCCAAATACTCTCTGAAAGTGAACCCTGCCTCCTGACTCATTTTTTCGGTACCCACCCCAAGTGCACTCAGTCTCTGGAGCAAAACCCCAGTCACGGCTGCCTTTTCAAGTTCACTGGACACCTACCTGTAATCAATCGCCTGTCTCTGAGTTTCACACAGATTGCTTTGTCTGCAAGATCAGCCTGTAAATAAAACCCTGGGTC
This sequence comes from Tonatia bakeri, assembly GCA_004024845.1. Lineage (NCBI taxonomy): Eukaryota > Metazoa > Chordata > Mammalia > Chiroptera > Phyllostomidae > Tonatia > Tonatia bakeri. The sequence goes on along the minus strand of PVIA01012032.1, from coordinate 18,546 downwards.
CTCACAGCTCCTGTCTTTTCAGGGTTGTTCCAGTTATCCAGGGCTGTATAAAAAAACACCCCAGAACTTAGTAGCTTAAAACAACAGCCACCTTAATATGCCTCGTGATTGTGTGGGTCAGCAATCTGGGCCGAGCGATCACTGTGTTTCCTGTGGCATCCTCGGCGGGCATGTGTTGGTACCCGTCGGCATGTTGGCAGGTCTGGAGAGTGCGAGGTGGTACACTTTTCCATCTTGCTGGGGGTGGCTGCAAGGCTGGGCTCACTTAGCACTGTTGACCAGAGTGTACGCACATGACCACTCCAGCACGGTGGCCTCAATGGGGTCAGAACTTCCAGAGTGGGAGTTCCAGAGACAGTAAGCAGAAGCCACCACTGCCTTCGGACTGGGTCCGACCCAGGTGCAGTGTCGCTTCTACCATGTGGCACTGGAAACACAATGATAGAAGCCGCTCAGGTTGCCACAGAGGGTGTCAGTGCTGCCTGTGGAGGGAAAGGGTGTGAAAGAAATTGTGGCCACCCGTAAATCTGTCACAAACATTAGACTTTTCATTCTGATAGCAGGAGCAATAGGGAGATCTCTGTGTTGACAGCCAGGAAACCTGGGTGCGGGTCTTAGTTTTCCAGTTACTCCACCCCATGTACAAGCTTGAGGGAACCCCCCTCACACCGTTAAGCCTTAGAGTTTCCTCAGTGATGGATGGGTTTGTTGGTTCCCAAAGTGTGGTCCCTGGCCCAGGAACATCAGCTTCACCTGGAAATGTACTGGGAAAGCAAATTCTCAGGCCCCACTCAGAACTGCCAAATCAGAAATCTCGGTTGAGGCCCAGTAATTGTGTTTCCCAAACTGTTGGGTGGTTCGGGTACACGGGAAGTTAGAGAATGCCTGGGTGAGCTGAACCCCAGGGTCCGCTCAGCTTTCTGGGGTTCTTGCCGCAGAGGAATCCCTCTCGTCCCACGGGGACCAGCCTTGATAGCCATTTAATGGAAAAAAGAATCAATTAAAATGGAGAAATGCTACTTAAGTACTTGAAGTGTTTTATTTTAGTGAAAGAAAGCCAATCTTTTGATGTAGGGTCAAGACCTTTCTTTGAGTATGAGTCTGCTGGTTGGAGTTCTATGACAATGTTTTGTGCACGAACCATGTCCTTAATGCATGATCTAAGATTTTCAGGTTTCTAAAAGGCAGAGCAAACACTAGAGGTTTGGCAAAGGAATCTGGGGTCCATTTTAGTGACTCACCTTTATCGACTTCTCGAAGCATCAGACTTGGCTCATAAACAACATTTGCAATATTTAATTAAGTCATGTCATGTCATTACCATAACAAGAATAACTGAACTAAACGAGATTAGGAGCAAACCCAGCTGGTGGACAGGACAGTTTCCTGCCCATCACAAACATTCACTCTCCCGTGGGCATCAGCCCTTGTGTTTTCTGGGAGAGACGGAGAGCGCAGGCCCATCTGGGAAACTGGCTGAGTAGAAATTGAGTAAGAAAGCTTCTCCTGTGTTGCCGGTTCCTCCTTACCAGAGCTCTTGTCTTCTTGCCTCTCTTTCACTGCGTTCTTGACACAAGTTAAATCCAAACCCTTTCAAGTAACCCTGAACTATTGCAAAGCTGCCCTGCTGGTCCCACTTCCTCCTCACGTATCTCCTGCTGTCTGCAAGAATGCCTGATTACAGAGGCCCCGTCATTCCCATTCTCAGCAGGACAGAGTGAGAAAAACAAAAACCCTTCTTAAGAAGCTAAAGACCTGGTTTTGAGTCTCAATCTACCATTCCTAGTTGTGGATCATTGGACAACTCATCTTACACAGCTGGTGTCTTTCCCTGGAACAAAGGGCAGGAGAAAGCAGCATCACGTAGCCCAGAGGCTATGTGAGAATCGGGTGGCCTTAAGCGTGGGACAGTACTGTGAAACTTAAACGGAGTTCTGCAATTTTAACTTTTTTCATGATTGTGTGGTAAGGCCCAGGCTCTTTAGCCCAGAATCCAACAGTCTGGTCCTAGCATATCTTCCCAACTTTTTTTTGCAAATCTCCCATAAATGTCCTTTCACCCTGGTGACGCTGCTACCCCGAAGGTCCCAAACAAAATCTTTCCCTGCTTGTGTGCCATTAGCTACTGTACCTCAAAGGCCTTTTCCTTTACTCAGTCCCCTGAGCTTCTTTGCTGAGTATGAACTGAACTGAGATCCAACTTCCTGTTCTGGAGCTGACTCTGTAACTAGGCTGGTTTATCTCTGAGCAGGTCTTTCCACAGAGACACCGGGCGCACAGCAAAGGGGAAGAACACCGGCAAGTTAAAGCAGGCCACCTCCTGGCCTCCTAAGACCTAGTGGAGAAGAAAACAGAAGGTTCCTAACCACAGAAGGAGGTTCGGAGTTACACTTTCTCACTGTTGTGGGCAGGGTCTGGCGCACGCAGCAAGCAGAGAAGAGATATGTATTCTGACAACCTGAGCTCACCAGTGGAGTGACAGTCTTCCTCGTCTTCTTGGGACAGATGGCACACATCGATGGGACTAAGAAGATGCAGGAGTAACAGCGCAGACTAGGTGTGTGCTGGGCCTTATTGGGTCATCTAGTTTGTGGTCACCTGGGTGTTACTCTTACGTGGACAAGACAGGCATTGCCAGGCACATGTACACCTCAGCTCCTTTTTAGATTACAAGCCAATCACACTCTTACATTTACATGCCGCCTGAGGCCTGTATCAGTTAGGATTTCATTCAGGTGCCAGCAACAGAAAATATAACTGAGCGTGGTTTAAAGAAATAAGGGGTTGATTTGTTGAATGTAACAAGCCCTGGGAAGAGGCAGTCCTTAGATGCAGGTGAAGAAAGTCGTGGGGAACTAGACTTCTCTCTCTTCCTGCCCTGTCGTCATCAGCATCTTCAGCTCTGTCCCTCTAGCTCTTTGGTGTTCTTTCCTCTTCGGCGTCTTGAGGCGGCCGCTGTGCCGCGTCCCAGGCAGGAGGGAGGGAAAGGGCGAGGTGGTGAAGCACCGGACACAGAACCTACTCCTTTGAAAGAAATTTCCTGGAAACAGGACTGTGTTTCCCAACAGTTTACATCAGGTACCCTTTATCACTGTTTGCCATTTACTTTGTTTTTGTTTTTGTTTTAATCCTCACCCGAGGGTGTGTTTATAGATTTTTAGAGAAAGAGGAAGAGAAGGGGGGAGAGAGAGAGAAACGTCAGTGTGGGAGAGAAGCATTCACTCCCTGACTAAGGATCGAACCTACAGTCTAGGTATTTGCCTTGACTGGGAATCAAACCCACAACACTTTGGTGTATAGGACGATGCTCCAACCAACCGAGCCACCCAGCAAGGGCTGTTATTTACTTTGAATATCATCACTACCTGAAAGGCCAGTTAACTTCATCTCATTGTCCCAACTAGGTCACACAAACTCCCTCATTTGGGAGAAAGTGTGGAAAATTGAATACGTATTCCTGGGCACACTGCCACCCCCAAACAGGACTGGGTTTCTGACAGTAAGAAGGAAAGCAAGAATAGATATTGGGCAGGCAATTAGTGCAGTCTGCCATGATTTCTAAATTCAAACTGGTATATTATCACTGCGTTGCACACTCAGCTTTATATTTAAAGCCAACAGACTTCAACTATTTTAGGGACAATTAGATGACCAAAGAAAGAAAGCCTCATTTTAAGTGGCATTTGCTTGGGAAGCCTCAGGTCATACGTCCTCCCAGTCTCAGCTCAAATACCATAACCTTCGAGAAAACTCTGTTCTCCTCAGCTCTCTGCCTCTAACACTTCCCGTGTGCCTTGGTCTTTTGGCATTCCCCATCTCGACCAAAGTATAAGTTCCTTGGGGAATAAACCACATTTTTATTTATTTATTTTTTCCATGTATTGATTTTAGAAAGAGAAAGAGAGAGAGAGCGAGGGGGAGAGACATCAATTTTGTTGTTCCGCTTATTTACAAATTAATTGGTTGATTCTTACACGTGTCCTGACGGGGGAGTCGAACTTGCAGTCTTGGTATATCGGGAAGATGTTCTCACCAACTGGGCTACCCAGCCAGGGCCCCACTTTATTATTTGTATTATTTATTCCCTATGGGCCCCCCCAACACAACGTAGGTGTGTAGTAGATATTTATTGTTTGGTTCAGAGGAAGTGAAATCATGGAGGTGGCCTTGAACCAGGTGTGAACACGGGACGATAAGGACACAGTGTCTCCGGGTATGGAGATCCACGTGAGGGGCAATGAGAGGGGAACATTAGAAAGGTACTGCGAAACACCCGTTCATTTATTCGGTCATTTCATTCCGAGTGTATTTATGGATTACCTCTTTTATGCCAGACAAAAATATGACCATCTTGGCTTCTGCATTTTCTTGGCCTTATAACATGGGAAGAATCACACAGCAGAGAGATAAGTTTGTAAGAAATCATAGTTACAGATCTCCCGCCAAGAAGACACCTCCAATTGTCCTGATGTGTGGGTGGGAGGCACGCTCTGAGGGAGCCCAAGTCATTGCGGCCAGCAGACTTCATCTTCACTGTCAATCATGCGACCTCAGTTCATTCTCGAAGTGACCCTTTGCCCGTTCCTTACACGTGAGGAGACAGACCCAGGTGGCTGTGCGTGGGTCCGGGTCACATGGCTGGTCAGAGGCCGAGCCGGACTTCTACCCCACGTGACAGATGGTTGGCCTTGCTCCTGCTCCCCAGTCTGCCCCCCTACCGCCCCCCACAGAGGAAGGGCTCACTGTCCAGGAGAGTGACGGCCCTGCCTCCTGAGAGGTAAACAGCCTGTTTCGTTGTGCTTGTTTTCTTAAGTGAGGCAAGGTGGAGAAACAGGGAGAGGCAACCACGGGCAGTCGCGACTCAGCCTTCAAACTCTCTCACTAGGTGCTGCTTCAGTCGCCTCACGGCTGACTCAGCCCAAGTGCACGGACAGGCGTCTCGCACAGGTGGAACGGCAGCTGTGTGCAGCACGGGTGGAGTGGCCCCCCTTTCAAAGCACCCTTTGAGGATAGACCGACCCCCGCCATGGCAGCTGCTCAGCTCACCCAGTCCCTTGCTGGCAGGAGTTCTCTCTGGGTGCTCAGCTGTCTAACACGTCAATATGGACAGGACGTTCAGTGATGCCAGCATTCGTCATGTGCCTATGTTACACCAAAAGCTAGGTACCAGGGAAATAGCAGTGAATACATTTGACAAAAATCTCTGCTTCACGAAGGCTGCATTATAAGCAGATTTGTCCATGAGCTGGCAAGGCTTTGAAGACAGGGGGTGGGGTCAGGTGGGGTCAGTGAGAGATGTTGGCACCTGGGCCAGGTAGTGGTCCGAAAATGCAGGCACTGCTGCACAGTGGGAGGCCTGGGGTGGCGACACCATGGGGGTCTGGGGACACCAGAGGGACCAGCCCTGGAACACCTGGAAAATGACAGCAAGTTATTCTGCATGTCACACTTGGGTGTGGGGCCATCCAGCCCAGCCAGAAACAATTCATAATCTCTGAACTCTGAGGATGAAAAAAAATCCTACTGGATTTCTCTGGACTGTGACTGCCCTGAGGGCCCAGGTCTGCTTGGATCGCGGTCCCCTTGTTCCTGACCCTCCGCACGTGCACGGCAGATGTTCACCGAATGAAATGCTGAGTAGACCCGCAAAGGTGCAGGCACCGCATCTTCGAGCGTGTGTCACTTCCTCATTCGAGTCCGGAGTGTCCGTGCTGATCGAGGGATCTGGGGGTCCGCATGGGGAAACCATGGTGATCCCTGGTTTTCCGGAAGAAATGTATGATGTGAAACTGTTCAGGGCATAAACAGTAGGGTCGGGACTTGAAGTCAGCATTGTGCCTCCCAAAGACAAGGTCAACCTTCTTTTCACCTGCCTCAGTTCTCCGTCCTGCCCAGCGCTGCCTCCTTGCCCAGCAGTGCCAGACTTTGCTATCATAAGAGCATGTTTTGATTCTGAGTGCCTGTGAGTCACTTTTGGCCCCTCGGGGAACCCCCCCGGGTCCACCTCTAAGGTGCAGTGTGGAGTTTCGTTCTTTGTCCCCTGGATGGTCTCATTTACTCCAGGACTTCACAGACATCGTGATCATGCTTTGCCACCTTATGAGACCCTTTCCCTCTGAGGATGGAAGATCCTGGTGCCCCCATTAAACCCAACAAAGGAAGCTTATCTGACTTGCTAGTGAAGTCAACAGACCAGTGATTCTATGGTGATCTAGACATGTGCCCGTGGCTATGACCATCGTAGGTGGGAAATACTGGCCTTTGGCCCTGAGGCCATCGATCCCCATTTACCACCTCCTGAACCCAGTTTCGAACACTCAGATCATGAGCTGGGAAATCAGGTCATTGGACGTTCCACGTTCCGGGGGCTTCTTGGAGGCACCGACACTGGTGATCATTTGCAACCTGTGCACTGGGGAGCTCCCCGTCCAGTCCATGTGACATTATGAAGTCTCTGTGTTGCTACCGTGAACCGTTTAGTCAGCTGCCTGTATCCTGGGCAGCCAGTGGGGTGCCGATCCCCCGAGACTGTTAGGATATGTGTCCGGAGGGTGAAGAGCTTCTGGCCAGTGAAGTGTGTTCTCTCAGGCTCTCCACACCCAGCAGGTCTTCTCTGACGTCGGGGGAACTGTGAGGCCCAGGCAGAGCCCTCAGACCCCAGGCGTGGGCTCCGCCTGTGCCTCGTCCTCCCGCTGAGTCCCCCACTGCTGGCGCAATGCGAAATGAATTGGCGACAAGTGTGAGAGACAAGAATCTCTGTTGCCCGAAGGCTTTCTCACGTTAATATTTTCAAATACGTGAAGTAGGAGAAACTTTTTCTGTTCTGCATTGCTCATTTTAGGGTAGAATTCTTATTCTAGACATGTGGCTGAATGCCAGGTGCTGGGGCAGTAATGAGGGGACGGCCACTTCACGACCATTCCTATTACATTCCTCCAGTGTCACCAGAATGGGAACTACTAGGGACAGACAGAGGGAGGCCCTCTGACCAGCCCCTTTCGTTGACATGTAGTAGAGAGGACGAGACAGACCCAGAGCCCAAAGCTTGGAGCAGAATGACAGGACAGCACGTCTCTTTCATTTGCTGCTTCACGGTGGCTTATGCTGCCTCTCCTGGGCCTGAGACGCCTTCCGCAGCCTTTGCTCCCAGCACACCAGCTGGAGATTTATTTAGAGCAGGCAAACAGATACAGAGCAGCGAGCCAGGGTGCAGCCCCACTTGTCAGGATAACTTGGATTCTCCAGTCCTGGACCTACCACTCATTAGCTTGGTGAGCAAGACCAAGTTTCTCAAAATCTCTAAGCCTCAGTGAGCTCATCTGGGAAACAGACAGAATAGCAGTGCCTTCGGGATAGGGTTGCTGGAGGAACTGAAGGAAATACTGCACGCAAAGCACTCAGCTGTTCCTGCCACCCAGCAATTGCTCGGTAACGTTAGCAATGGTTATTATACAGCCCTTTTGATTATTATCATGGGGGCAATACCATGAGCCAGCAATAAAATGCACGCGTGTGGTTTCACTTGGGCAAATAAATAGCAGCATTCCAGACAGAGCAGCACCCCCCCTATTTCTGCAGCAGTTCTCCTTGTGTTCTTCCCGAATCTTCTCAGTCTAGTATCTTTTCAGTTTCCATTTACAACAGCCCAGAGCCCACCTTGCCCATCTTTGCTCCCTCACCCAGGCTGGAAATGCAGAGGATGCTGACACTACTAACAGAGTAGGGACTTCACTAGTCACACGCAGACGAACAACAGGCTGGGACACAGAACGGGAAGTGCCTCCTTCCCTCCACAGGTGAGCAGTGGAGCCCGTGCGCCCCTGTGAGTAAGAACGTCCCGGCGGCCTGTGTGGGGCTTAAGCTGTTTGGAATGGATCAGAGCACAATATAAAACCAGTGTCATTCGAAAACAGAGAGAGAGGTCAGGGGCTCTGGAAAAACCTAGTTTCTTGCTTTTTCTCTCGTCCTCCCGAGCCTCACGCTAAAATCGAGTTAATGCAAGTGTCAGTTATGCTCAAGAGAGCCAAATCTGAAAGCAATTTCACCTCCGGAGGAAAGTGCACGGAAGCTGATTCCCCAACCCTGATCCCAGCTTCCCTTAGCAAGCAGGAGCAGGGAAGGAAGGCAGACGCTTCGTAGAGGGAGGCATCGACTGGGTTCTCCCTGTTCTGGGGGGTCTTTGGGGGGGCTCCGGGTGTGCATGTGGGCGGTGCGTGGGGCTCTGCCTGGCTCGGCCTCTGTGGCTTTGTGAACCTCAGGGGAAGCATCCAGGCTGAGGGCTCTGGAGAGTGTGGCCTGTTTTTCCCTGAGTCCATCTCTCTGGAAGGCAGAGTTCAGACAAGATGATCTCGGTTTCTTTCTAGCACTCCCTTGTCAGGAGGAGTACTTCTTGCCTGGTTGCCTGAGGACCAGCAGGCTCTGCTGGGATTAGGACAGGATTTCTGGTCACATGTCTTTTCTCTGGGAGCATTTTTTGTTTCTTGTTGCCAACAGATTTTTTTATTTTTTGACAGACCGTGGCTGAGGCCCAGGGCCATCTAAGCCAGCATCCTTGGTTGGCAAGACAGACCCACTCCTGGTGCCTTAGAACCTCAGCTCCCCTTGCAGGGGTCACTGGGACTGGAAAGAGAGGAAAGGGCTGGCAGCTACGGGGGCTGAGGGAGCCAAGGCCTGGGACTGGCGAGATAGTGAGCACGGTGCTGCGCTGCGGGCCTTGTGTGGAGGGAGGGCAGCGGCTGGGCGGGGCATGCCCAGCGTCTCCGTCTCCGAGGCAGCCTGGAGGAGGCAGAAGTGGTCCAGCAGCCACTGGCAGGAGGGGCGGGGCCAGAGCCTCGTAGGTTCGTGGGGAAGCCTGTCCCAGCTGTGCTAATGCAGTGGGGGCTCTCTAGGCCTCCCACAGCCCTATTTCACGTGAGGCTGCAGGACCCCGGGGCCTGCTTTCTCCCTGGGATCCGGGAGCCCCTCTGATGGCTGAGTTTAAATGAAGAAGTTCGCCGAACTGCATTCCTACTAGCTGCAATAATTACGATAATATTTGTAAATGTGGAGAGGAGGCTAATTTATACTGTGGCTGCCATCAATGCCGGGTGAACCTCTGAAGCTCCAATTACAAGACGAATTTCCTTATGAACTGACTGCCAGAAAATGCCCTCGTTGTTATTCTGACAACAGAAGCTAACTCATTACTCTTTCCTTTTAGAATAAACAAGGAGGAAAGAAATAAAAGGCAATTGTCTCCCCATGCTAATAACCTGAGTTGATTCTTCCTCTAAGACTGAAAATACCTAATGAGTCAGGATGTAAGCCCAACTCTGAGGAGCAACATTAAGCCTGGCTTACGTGGCTATTCTTGGCTCCACAAAAGAAGAGAAAATGGCCCAGTTTCGCAGTAAGGGATACAGAGATTAAGCCAAGGGAAGGTGGCAGGCACTAAATTGTGTCCCCTCAAAGTCACCTGTTGGAGCCCTAACTCCCTAACGGGGTGGTATTTGGAATGGGGCTCTGGGGAGGTGACAGTTTTGATGAAGTCACGAGGGTGGAGTCCTGTTGCAGTCCCTCTGGGTTGCTACTCCAAAAAGAGCATTAATGGAGTGGCCTCAGCTGCAGGCCTTGGTGGCTCACCGTTCTGGAGGTCGGAGGTCTGAGGTCAGGGTGCGGGCAGACGGCCTTCTCCTCGCGTCCTCACACAGCGGAGGGCAGGCAGAAAGGGGGCAAGCTCTCCCGCATCTGTTCTTACGAGGACACTAAAGTCATCATGAGGCCTTCACTCCGTGATGCCATTACCTCCCGAAGACCCCGACACCAAATACCACTTTGGAGATTAGGTTTGAACGTGTGAACTGAGGGAAAGACACAAATTCGGCCCTCAGCTGGCCCTCAGGATGGAACTCGGCCGTGCCGGAGACCTGGTCCCGTATCTCCTGCCTGCAGAACTGAGAGGAAATACATTTTGACTGCTTTTTTCTAATTCTCTGGGTTCTTTTTAAAAAACTTTTATTGAATTTATTGGGGTGACACTGGTTAATAAAATTAGGTAGGTTTCAGGGGTGCAAAGGTCGCGACCCCTCAGGTGTTTAGTTTCTTCTTAGCAGTTCTAGCATCTCTGGGGGTGGAGACCAGGTTGCTGCGTGGAGCACTCAGGCCCCGTGGCCTGCCAATCGGATTCTCCTCCCCTCCTCTTGAACTTGTTCTGGACCCCAAACAGGCTGTTTCCCATCAGCCTGGATATCCAGGGCTGGGAGTACCAAGCGTGTGTGTGTGTGTGTGTGTGTGTGTGTGTGTGTGTGAGAGAGAGAGAGAGAGAGAGAGAGAGAGAGAGAGAGAGAGAGAAAGTACCTTATACTTGTAAACTGTAATGCTCTGCAATTAAAAAAGATTGCTGTTCTTTATCGGGGTAAGACCCAGAGGCCCATAGGCAGCATTAGATGGCGGGATTCTGCCATGAAAATAGAGGGGCATAGGGTCGGATCATCTATTTGCTGCGAGGCATGTTTTAGAAAGGGGAGTTGCTAAACATCTGTGGAACCCCCCTCTGCCAGGCACTGTACCAGACACAGTGTGTGGCCACAGGCATATCACACACGACCCTGGGACCACGGAACTAGCCTCTGACCCCTGGAATGATCACCACGCACTGCCTAGAACTGTATTTACAAATCAGATGGTTTCCCTCCAATAGACTGGATGCGCCTCACAGGTAGAGACCATGTTTGATAAGCATTCACCTTTCTCACTCCTCCTGGGGTGGTGACTCAGAGGAGCCAGAGAAATGTTTGATGAATAGGTGGATGTGTGCTTGTCTTCACTTTTTAAATGGATTCTACAATCATTTACCGAGTGTCTACCATGTTCTAGGCATGGCTCCAGGCCCTAGGGATACAGCGGTTAACTAGCAGGGGGTACGACATTCAAGGAGTAGGAGATGCAAGCAGGGGAGGCAGCTACGAAGCAGTCAGTGGGTTGGAAGATGATCTTCCCAAAGCCACCTGAGGGCCATCTGGGCACCCCCACATCAGCTGTCACTGTGAGCTTGGCGTGACCATGCCATCCTGCGCTTACTGAGGACAGTGCTTGCTGAAGGTGAGTGCTGGGCATGGTCAAGCAGCCTCGTGACCCTGAGTCCAGCGAGCCACAAGTAGCCCTCTCTCTCTTTTTAAATCAATACAACTTACTTTTAGAGCAGTGTTGGGCTTACAGAAAACTTGAGCAAAAAGCATAGAAAGTTTCCACAGATCCCCGTGCCCCCACTCCCAGATTTCCTCGATTATTAGCAGCTGGTATTAGTGTGGTGCGTTTGCCACAACCCATGAGCCGATATTGATATACTTAGTATTTATAGATGTTAACATATAAGAAATACAAGTGAGTATAATTATTAACCGAGGTCCACAGTTGACATTAGGGCCCCGTCTTCGCGCTGTACATTCTGGGGGTTTTGACAAATGGCTCACACGTCACAGAGGAGTCCCACTGCCTGTCAGCTCCGGGACTTCCCCTCTTCATCCCTGCCTCCCCTCGAGCTCCTGGCGGCTACTGGTCCGGTCCTCTCGCTGTCTCCACAACTTTGCTTTTGCCAGATTGTCATATAGTTAGAATCATACAGGACCCTTCTCTTCTAGCCCTTTTGTTCTGTGCACGTTTCACTGGGCTGCTGCCTTCCTTGTGGGGCAAGGGGACCCGGTGCGCTCTGTCCTTCCGTGCTCACCTGGGCCCGTTCGTGGCGCTGAGAGGCAGGGGTGTGCAAGAGCGATGTCCTCTCCGTGCAGTAAAGAGCACAGATCCCCCGTTGGCCCAGAGGGGCAGGCGGGATCTTTGCAGTTTCCTCGGGTCAGTACAACACATTGCAACACTTTCTGATGAGGAGTGGGGGTGGTTTTTATCGTTTTAGCTAACTCCCAACAGTCTCAGATGTGTCCTGAATAAGAGAATGGGGCAGAAAGCAGGGACACGGGCTTTTGTCTGGTTTTGCTTTGCTTGATTTATGTTTGAATTATCTACTTTCGCACTTAAAATGACCCACATTTGCCAGGCAACTGCAAAGCTTCCACGTGGACACAGGTGCCGTGGCACAGGTGCCATGGAGAGGCTGGCTGTGTGTCTCCCTCACACAGCCTTGAAGTGGCCGTGGGGCCAGAGGGGGACGACCCAAAGCACCGGAGTGAGAGGACCTGCAGATGAGGGGCCGGAAGGGCGAGTGCCTGTGTGTGTTTTGTCAGATTTACCACCTCTAGTAGCACTTATCAAAGTGACATTTATTGGGTGTGAAATGTTCTCGTTTGTTAGATAACACAAGCTGTTTAGTATTGAAGCAACTTCCACACAGCACAGTCTCCGCTGTCATTAGGGACCTCCTAGGATTAATTACTGAGATCTACGCCCCGATGTTCAGATGTCTCTGAGAACCATAAACTCATAAATCACGCATGAGCCATTGCCAGGAAAATTTCCTCACACCATGATCTCTCTGTGAGGGGACGAGGACAAGGGAAGGGAACAGTTAGAAGTTCCCAGATGAGCGTTCTCTGGAGGCCAGAGTCCCTGGTCTGAGGTGCTGGGAGTGTCCCAGTTTCCCTTGTGCCACCATGCCCCCTGCTTGCACATGGTTTTCAGCCTTTCAAAGCATTTCATCCTCAGAGGTGCTTTCTTTGTCATTTATCATCCTGTTGCTGGCACCTGACAGCATCTGGCACATAGTAGGTCCTCGATAATGGTGCTGGATGAATGGAAGCCCCAGAAGAGCGGGAATCTGCTTGGCTCTGGGAGGCCGGGTGCCGTTTGTCTCGAAGCGCACTGGCTCTCAGGGCCCAGCTGGTTCCTGGAGCCCGGCCTGTTCTCCGAATCAGTCTGTCCTCTTTCCTTGGGCATCCGTCTTCAAAGCAGCGCCGTCCCAGGCCTCTGGCTCCTGAGCCCCCCACTCTCAGCCCCCATGGAGCAGCACTGTGGGGCAACACAGCCCTTTTAAGGACTGTGATTAAAACAGGATTCAAATGCATGGAAGTGTGTTGGGGAATTCCAGAACCACTTAGACCAAAGCTGGCATCAACAGAAAGGGCAGATGTGCCTACTAGTTATCAAGGCACTTTGGGTCACTAATAATTCTTCCTGGGCACAAGAAAAGGAGCATAAAACCCTCCACGATGAATACGGGGGGCCATTAGGAAGAGTTGTTACGGGTATCTGTAAACATTGATGTGTATCAGGGACATAAAAGTGGCTGGATCTTCTTTATTATACCTTCACCATGTGAGATGGTGGGAACATCACACCCAAGGCGGTCCCAGTGCACGGGGGTTCAACCTTCTAACGGACACCCGCTCTCTAGCGCCGTCACTCTGCCACGACCTCTCACCAGCTGCGAGAGTCCTGTGCTTGCTTCCTCCATTTCTACGTTTGGTGGAAAACAGCTCACAGCCACTGCTTAGAAGATCTTAACAGATCTTCTCCTTTGCATGTAGGATAAAATAAAAAACTCTTCCTCAGGACCCAGCAGGCTCTGCAAGAGCTGGCCTCATTTCTTACCATGTTCCTTCTTACTATCTTCAGTCAAACTGGCCTCCAGACAGGTACACTCTTTGCCCTCGAAGGCTTACAGTTTAGTGGAGAGTCAGATGTGACATTTAAACGTACAGGTACTCATATCACTCAAGTCGTGATGTCAGTTGTGCCTCGGCTGTGATGTAGGAAAGCACAGAGTCAGAGCACAGGCGGCTCACTTTTGGTGGAAGTCTAAGTGACATTTGAGTTGAGATTAACCCATAGAAGCGGGCAACCATGGGAAGAGTGGGGGAGAGCTCTGCACAAAGACCAGGCCCAGAGGCAGGACAAGCTCGGGGTGGCGGAGGGACAGAAAGGAGGACTGGGTATGAGGAATGAGTCTGGAAACGTAGGCCTGGCTAGGTTGGGCCTCTGGACCAGGCTAAGGATCCTGAACTTGAGTCAATGAAAAGCCTGTGAAGAGTTTTAAGTGGAGAAGGGCCATGCAATCCACTGTATGTTTTCATGAGCTCATTCCAGCTGCTGTGTGGAGAATGAATTTGGAAGGTGTTAACCAGGAAGACACGGCTGCAGCCCAGGTGAGCAGTGGCAGTGGCATGCCCCTGGGAGCTGGAGATGGAGAAAAGGAAAAGCAGAGATTTTTTAAAAAATGTTTTATTTATTTATTTTTAGACAGAAGGGAAGGGAGGGAGAAAGAGAGGGAGAGAAACATCAGTGTGTGGTTGCCTCTCATACGCTCCCTACTGGGGACCTGGCCTGCAAACCAGGCATGTGTCCTGATTGGGAATCAAACCAGGGACCCTTTGGTTTGCAGGCCAGCGCTCAATCCACTCAGCCACACCAGCCAGGGCAAAATGCAGAGATTTTTGAGGTAGAAATGGCAAGATTGGTGATGGCCTGGATTTGGGGATGAAGGAAAAGAGATGGCAAGAATAACTTCCACATTTCTGGATTGAATCAAAGAAATCTCCATGCCCTACCCTGTTCTGTTGGGTTCTTGCAGTGACTTTGGGAAGAAGGCAGACAGGGTTTTTGTCCCGGATTAACAGAGAAGGAAACAGAGATTCAGCAATTCATCCGGAGTCTGTGGCTGATTGGCAAACTCCAGGACCCACAGACACTGGCACAACCATCTCCCACTGACACCAGCAGGAAGACTGTCCCCTGTCCCACAACTGAGGTGGCCGGCTGCCCTTGCATGCAGCCCCTTCCAGCCTCTCCCTGTTGGTTCGGGGATTGCTTTCACTTAATGACTCCTCTCCCAGAAAGTTCCTCCCAGAATCCACAATGGGCGGCGTTACGAACTCCTCATGTCTGGTGATAACTTTTTATGAGGTTTTTATTCTTTTACAATATATTAAAGCCATATTTTTGCCAGGTTTTTACTTCAGTTTATTTCTTGTCCTTGAATCACTCCTCTGCCCCCACCCCTGTGGGCCCCTCCCCTCCCCCATTACCTGAGGGGCTTGCACTGAGATGTTTAATTCTCCTTTAATCCCAATTCCCAGAGGAACATGAAAGCAGCTTTATGAGCCCATAAATCCAAGAAGATAAAGTGCATTTTTATTAGTTGTGTTGGCATCAAAGGGGAAAAAATGGAATCTAATGTGAAATAGTCAATAATGAATATGCCTAATAGCCCTCATCACCTCAGCGGGTCCCACTGAAGGCGCGTGCCTCCCGGGCCGGGCATGGGGGACCGGCGGGCTGCCTTTTTTAGGGGAAGAGGCAAGGGGTACCACCCTGCCTGGCTGTATTTTTATTTTCATTTCCTCCAGCAAGAAGATATTTCTTCCAAATGGAGCACGGAGGCTTAAAGGCAGGGGTGGAGAAAGAAGAGCTTAGAGCAGTGGGCATGAGGAGAAGGGACCAACCGGCTAGGAGCTGATGCCAGCATGGCCCAGGGGCTGCCAGGGGTCCTGTCCACCTGGCTCACAGCCCAGGTGGATGTTTTGTTCACTGAGAGCTGCTTTGGTGATGGAAAGATGGTGGGTGGAGGGATGTCGGTAAGAAAAGACACCACCTCCAGAAGCAGGTGAGACCCACAGGTGACCAGTGCTGCCATGAAGCCAGCAATGTGCACTTGGGGAACAAGCCCCTCACCAAGCACCGAGTGAAGGTGGAGGCACAGCCCCAGGAGGTTCAAATTGCTCTTTTCAGATCCTGCAGGCGATCCAATTGCCATGGAGTTGGGCACGTGCGGCACTGCCCCCACTTCCTGGCCCCCGGAGCCTGGCATTCGTGCCCTCATCCTGGCTCTCGAGGCCCAGGCCCAGGGTCTGTGATCACTCCCCACCCCTCTCCTTCCCCTCTCCCTGTCTTGTGACCGCTCAGTCAGCCTGGAGAAAGCCTTCTGCTCAGGCTACCACCCCAGGGAGGGCCCCGATCCCAACTCCACGGGTTGGCAGGCATGCAAGTACTTTCCTGAGAATACTGGAGCTCCTGGAAATCTTTGTAGTTTTTTGGACCTCTTGGGTTTGAAAAAGCATCCCCCTGCACCCCTCTTTCAAAGAAAGGAGAAGAGGGGCTTTTGTGGGGGTTAGAGGAAGTTCAGTTTATGCCACTGAGCCACTAGATGGCAATAGTCAGACGTGCAAAACAGTGAGCAGCTGGAATCCCCCAGCCCCATCTCTCCCTCCGGAAGGAAGGTAGGAAGGAAGGAAGGGGTTGGGTAGGGTGTTGAGAGGAGATGCAGGGAACCACCCGCAGGTAGCACTGGAGGTTTCTGTCCTGAAAAATGGTGGGTCTGCAGCTGCTTCAAGGGGGTGGAAGAGGGGGAGGCAGTGGACAAGGCTACAGGCCCTGCCAGGGGCTCATCCTCTGGCCCAGAGGGAGACACAGACACTGGGGCTCTGGTTTCCCTGGGGGAGTGAGGTCCCCGCAGGTCAGGTGGCATTACCACACCTGTTCCTGCTGTGTCAGGTGGAACCCTCAGGATGCTTGGCTTCACAGGGGAGAAGAATTGGTTTCTGACTTCTCAAGGTGACTGAGGCTAGGTTGTAATTTCACCTAATTTCAGGGATGCCCTGAGGTCATCAAGGGACCTGGCACACTGCTGAGATTTGCCTAAGGTCTTAGCTTAAACTCTCTGTCATAAGAGCTGCCCACCTGCCTGAAGGATCTGGGAGCCTGGGAACCTGTCAGTCAACACACCAACAAATGTAGTGGGCGGGGGAAGGGTAGGTGTTCAATAGATAGTTGTTAAACTGAGTTTAATTGAATAGTCTCTGCCCTTCAGGACTTTATAATCTAATGAGAGAGAGAAAGGGAGACTGCTTGAAGTAATTAGGGAACCCGGTACAGGACTGTGGCTCACTCTCAGTGAACTGGAGTTTCGCAGTGACAGAGGTCACGCAGGGCTCTCGGCGTCTGAGCTAGGTCTTCAAGGGTTTAGGTAAGAAGTTACAGCATGTCCCCAGTGGAGACAGGAAGGGCCTGGCCCCGTGACTACATTGTGCCTGCAGGGCTGGAGAATTTTAGTTACAGCTAGCAAGATCCGGTGGACCTAGGTTGCGGCTGTGTGCTTGAAAGTCGAGCAGAGGAGTTTGCCCTCGATGCCAAGGAGACAGGAAACTATTGCGTGTTCTTGAGCAGGAGAGTGACCCACTGGAAGTGTTGGGTGAAAGAACTCTCAACAATGGCTCCTGACTGGGAGGCCATTGCATGCAGGGAGGGTGGGTCTTCCTTTTCTGTGGCTATGGAATGGGATCAAAGTCTTGCTTGGCCTTAATAAATGTTCAGTAAATAGCGAACTGAACAGATATGCAGCAGGAGGCCAGCGATGGGCGCCCTCCGGGGAGGCCAGATGCCCCAGGAGCGAGTGGAGCAGAGCTGGGGCTGCTGGGGGGCTGGCGGAGTGCCGCCCACGCTCAGCACCCGCTTTCTGAGGGCTGCTCTGTTCCCTGGCTCAGCAGAGCGTATGAGATGTGATCACAAGCTTGAAATAACACAGACAGTCTCTGCTCTCTGCCACTTCCCATTTTGCTGATCTACGTACTTGACAATGCCGAAGAAACACCTCCCCCTTCCTTTGCAGCCCACGTAGCCCACTTGTGGGCGTCTCTGCACCCGGAGGAAGGCCCGTGTCAGAGGTGCGCCGCCAACCACGCTTCTGCTGGACAGAGGTGTCATGGGTGGAGGGAGTGTGGGGAGGCGTCCACATGCTGGGCTGGGCGAGCCGTCTGCATGCTTTTAGGCCTTCTGCCCTGGTCAGAGGCAGAGCTGACTGCATAAGCACGGTGTTTCAAGGTGCCTTCGCTTCACTTGCATTCCTGCTTTCTGCTCTGAGTTCGACGTCATTTCACCCATTCACAGTTGAACAAGCTGAGGAGCGGCAATGGTAGGTGATTTCCGATAGATGGTTATTCTGAGCTGGGGAACTTGGGGTGGACGCCTGCCCTCCTCATGCCAGACCCCGTGCCTGTCCAACAGGTCCCTGCTGCCTTGGTCCAGGCTGTGTGGACTGGGCACATGGCAGGGTGCAGCCTGCCAGATGGCACTCAGGTGTGATGGTGCGAGGCCAGGCAGGGCCAGGGAAGGTACTTGCAGAGTTCAAGAACACCGCAGGTTCTTGATGCCAGAATGGCGTTCCACACAAAAGCCAGCCCAGGGGAAGACGGGCCTTGGGTGTCCCTGGAAGTCAGAGGAGAGATGACATCCAGTGTCCAGTGACAGTTTGGAGTCAGCTGCTTAGGTATCTGGCAAAAGAGGCCAGTTGTTAGTCAGCAAACTCTTACTGAACAGCTGGTTAGCACCGGTGTCGAGTAAGACCTGCTCCCGACCCCAGTGCAGACAGAGACTAGGACGTGGCAGTTACAATATAATGTGTTCTTTGTAGTAACAGGTATGTACAAACGCTATGGGAATCTGAACGAAAACTCAATGACGTCTTCTCAGGGGTGGTGGGATGAGTGGCAGGGACCTCAGGAACACCCAACTGAGCTCACACCGCTGCCTGTGGGTCAAGGATGGGGCAAGCGATCAGGCACAAAGAGCACAGAGCCTTTGACCGCACTGCCCTTGCGGTGGCCTCCTGGAGCCTGCGGCACAGGG
>PVIA01012031.1:0-39519 GCA_004024845.1 Tonatia bakeri | reverse complement strand
CCGGGAGTGGCAGCAGGAGCCCCCAAGGCAGGGGGAGGGCCTGCTTCTCACCACAACTGCCAGACTCCGGGACTCCAGAGGGAGGGGGACGGGCTGCCTGAGCCTCAGGTGCTGTGACTGCAAATGGGATTATAGGCTTGATCTCAAAGGCAGTGTCGAAGATTCAACGGGAGACATTAAATAGTGCCTCTCGCCCGCAGGGGGTGACAGACAAAACAGGTTATCTCCTGTATCTGCAGCTACCAGGGCAACCCAATACCAATTCTGTCCTCGGTTTCCAACCGAAAGCGCTTCCTTGAAACCAGTTAGTGGAGAAACCACGCAGGCCACCAGAGGGTGTGGAATGTGCTCCCCCTGCACATTGTCACTGTCCCCAGAGCACTCCTCTCCCGCGTGGACTTGCTTCCCTTTGACGCCAGAACAGGGAGGTGTGGCAGTGTCGGGAAAACGGGTTGCTCTGGACACAGGACAGGTTCCCAGCAAAACTGGCCACAGAGACCAGCCCGCCCACACCGGACCCTTGTCTTCCTGATCTGCGCCACAGCCTTGCTTCAGGCTAGAGAAAAGCAAGCATGACGTGTTTTGCTTTGTTTTTTTTCTTAAAGTTACTCTCCCATAAACAGTATTAACACTTCAGCTCCAGGACCGCGAAAAAATTTTATTGGAGAAAGGAGGGCAATGGGAAGTGAACAAACAAGGGAGAAGGGAGGGAACTAAGTCTATCATAAGGTGGCACACACAGAGGGGGTCTGTCCCCCGGAGCGTGATCACGGACACCCTGGTGTCTACGGGATGTGGACCCGCACAAGACGGTGCGCGCTGGAACCGGCCGGAGGGTGAGTTACAACCCAGGGTACCGGGCCCCGTCCCAGAGTGCCGGGCTCTGCAGGTCTGGGTGGGGGGCCCAAGAGGGTGCATTCCTAACATGGCTCTGGGTGACACGGATGCCACTGTGGGACCCCGTTTGAGAACAGCCAGCCAGGCGGGGTAACCACAGAGGGCTGAAGCCGCTTCCTCGCTGGGTGACTTCGGAGGGGCTGCTGAACTTGAGTTTCCTCTTAGAAACCCATGAAATGGAAGTCATCACAGCACTTACCCTCATGTGGCCGTCTGCAGGCGTAAGTGCGGGAATCCACACGAGGACTTGGAATGGGGCCTGGCGCACAGTGAGTGCGCGATAAACACTGGCTGTCCCTGCGTTGTCCTCTGCCTCCTGGTTTTTTTCTTTTTAAAATTAAACACGTATAGATACATAAAATATGTGCGACACAAAATTCTTTCTCTTGACTAGGATACACGACGCTGCTCTGGAACTGCGGCCTGTAATTCAGAACCCTAAGGCGCGATGATTGTGTTTTTTTTAAATCATCTTACTATCCTTGAAGGCAGCAGCACTTCTCATGCTTTCATGTGCACGAGAATTCCCTCAAGTGCCTGCTAAAATGTGGGTTCTGCCCTGACCGGTGTGGCTCAGTGGGTTGGAGCATTGTCCCATGAACCAAAGGGTCACAAGTTCGATTCCCAGTCAGGGCACATGCCTGGGTAGCGGGTTCCGTCACTGGTCAGGGCACACGCGAGAGACAACCTACTGATGTTTCTCTCCCACTCTTCCTCCCCTCCCTCTCTCTAAAAATGAATAAATAAAACCTTTAAAAAAATAAAATACAGATTCTGACTCAGAGGGTCTGAGCGGGGCCTGAGAGTCTGCATTTCTAGCAAGCTCCTGGGCGACGCGGGTCTGCTTTCAGGGGCTGCAGGTGGGTTCGCCCGACTTCAAGGGGCACCAGCCGATCAGCACGATCTGGGCTGGCCCCGCTCCCGCAAGAGCAGATGGGCGCCTTTCTCTGGAGCACGTCCAGGAGCCCGACAAATGCACAGTCCCCACCAGTCTGTCACTCCTCGAGGCTTCCCCCACTCCATCTCCCTCGTGAGAAGGCCAGGCGGGGCGCCAGCCCGCAGCGTGGAGCCCCCTCGCTCTCTTCTGGCCGCTCCCACTGTCTCCCTCCTTCCTCCAATCACATACCCTTAACTGTCCTGTGGGTGAAGCGCTAATATTGTCAAGATACCCGCTTTTTGTGTGGCCAATGATACAACAGTTTCAAAAGTAAAAGTTATGCTGAGACATGAGAATGGGCCACCCCAGAGCAGAATTCTAACGACGTATTCTGACCAACATCTAGGCAGTCACCGTGTCAACACCCGGTTTCTCCCCGCAAGTCCCCTCCTCTGGGCTGAGGGTAAAAGTCCCACACACAACCCCAACCAGGAAACCGACACCCAGCATGCGGGCACATCTTGATTTAACTGGCACTCTCCCTCTTCTCCAACAGCAGCGCCCGGGATACAGCCCGGTGGAGGGTCCCCCAGTGACCTCAGTTCAGCCCTTGCACTTTTCTATTTGAAATATTTCTAAGTTTGTTTTTTTTCAAATCAGTAATTAATAATGCTTTAAGAGAAACGATATTCCAGCACAAAAACTTGCTTGATTTATAATGATTCAGTTTCTTGCCCATTAACTTACTCAAACCTGTTCAGTCCCAAGAAAACAATTAAAACTGAATACAGAGTGCTGAAATGCCACAAAAAAAAGGACAACTCCTGATATTTGCAACAATGTGTATGCATTTCAAACACCTCAGTTAAGCAACAGAAGCCAGACAAGATAATACACATGGTTTGATTCCATTTACATGGATCAAAGAACAAAACACAGATCTCAGGTGTCACAAGCCTGAGGGTCTCTCAGGGGGCAGGTGTAAGCGAGGGGACCTTCCAGGGTGCCAGAAATGTGCGTCTCTCTCCTGGTGGCCTCACCTGAGTGTCACTAAAGTCACTCACCACGTAAGATCTATTGCACTTGATGTTATAGCTCATTAAGACAATAAACAGAGTACTGGCGGTCAGTGAACCGGCCAGGCCGATCTAGACACTAACAGGAAAAGGACCAGATTTGTGCAAAGGACAGAATTTACCCTCTTCCACGAGATCCAGGGTGTCATGCTGCTCCAGGCTGAATTTCCTCTCTTCATCTCGGCAGTCGTATTCAAAACATTCTTCTTCCCCTCCCTGGTCTCTCAGGGACATAGCTGAAGTCACCCCAAAGCCAACACATTGCCCTAAGGGGCAGTTGTTAGGGGAGATCCTGGCTGCCTGCCCGGAGGAGCCATTGGGGCCCAGGCCCCAGGGGCACGCACTGAGCCCTGGCTGGGGCCTGGGATATGCCCTGGCTGCACTGGAGCGGAGGTGTACACAGGGTCATGGGCCAGGATTGCCCAGGACCCGCCCTGAAGGGAGTGGCTCCACTGAGCTGGGAGGAGGAACAAGGCAGGGTGAGGAGAAACACCTGTTGCAAAGGGACTGCCCCGCCCAGCCCTGGGGTGACCCAGCCGGGTGCTCTGTTTTCAGAGGGCAGGTGGGAAGGCAAGTGTTAGTCCTCAGGAGCACACTCTCCGCCCCCAGAGTCATTTCCCCACCCTCTTCCCCAGACCAAGGAGGAACAGTAGCTCCCAGGAAGCTTCATTAGCAACTGCACAGGGCAATCTGAACCAAGCCTTAAGCAGGTTGGGGCTAAAGGGGGGCTCTGGCAGAGGAGGTGCCAGGTGAGTGACCACGCAATGCCCTCAGATGAGGGGTTTCCCGTGGGCTGCCTCAGAAGCTGAGCCGAATCTGTGACAGCAGCCTAACTCAGCGCTGAGCCGGACAGGAAGTGACCGCTCTGAGCCCTGCAACAGGAAAAGAAGCGCAGTCACCACTACCTGTGCGGAGCTGAGGTCGCCCCAAGCCTTCCTCGGTAACAATGCATTGCACATGCTCTTTTTTTAAAGAGCGTTTTAGACAAAGGGCGCAAAATTGGAACAACTTTAATAATGTTATCAATAAAATATAATTTAAAAAAAATAAAATGCATTTTACAAATCTCACCCTCAATCTGTGTGTGCCACAGCCAAAGAGCTCTTTAATTTTAAGCTGGGATAAGAGGGGTTGGGGGACCTATAGCCTCCTGTCTTGCAATGCTGCCCGGAAGAAGAATCCAGTTTAACTGTGTGTCTCGTCTCGTTACTGATTCCTTGGCGCTGTCTAGTTTTGCCTGTGACAGTGAAGATGGCAGGTTCCTGCATCAAACCCTCTACAAGGTGGCCCTGAGCGTCTCAGAGCTTCGCAGAACCTCCCCCAATTTCGGAGTTTCAGCCACCTCCCAGCTACCCGGCCGCAGGTCTCCCTGCTCCCAGGAGCCACGCCGGCAGACCGGGCCCATCTCTGCTGATTCTCCTCCCTCCCCTCGAAGGGGTCTCCGCACAAGTCACAGACTGGGTTTCGTTCACGCACGAACCCTGGGCCGGAGGGGCCTGCTTAGGCGGCTGAAAATGTCTGCTAAATTGAATTGCTGCCTCCACCAAAAATGAATCAAAGACTACAGACGAGGGCCTCTAAGTAGAAAGCCAGAATGTAGCACAGATTTTACTTAAAAATTAAAGCCTAGAGACTACGCATATCTAGTTAATTTCTTGGAAGCTACATATGATGACGCTCACGATGCGTTCTTTGTGAAAAGGAGGTTTAGTAGAAATTCAGTGGCCGGGAGTTCAAAACCACATTTGGAAAAACTTTCAAAAGTTTTAAATACAATGTTTATAAAGATACATGGTGGGGGGGGCGGGGGCGGACAGGGAATCTTTCTTTAATCTCAATAAATGTGATCAAATTGGGCTCCTTAGTTCAATTCAAATGACAGTATGTCGGAAGCCCTGGGGGAGGGAGGAGGGAGAGCTCCCAGCAAGGGGATGAGATGTGTAGGGTTCTGGGCGGGGCTCGTGTGTACAAATGAAAACAAAAGCTGGTTTCATAGATTTGAAAACAATGTTAACTCACTTGACTGATAACCAAGTTGGTCATACTCCTCCTTTAACTCATATCCAGGCTACCCTTAGCCAATGGCGTGCAAGTCTATGTGTATTATATAATAAATGTTAAAGTATATATACATATTTTAAAAACACGTAGGATGTGTCATTTTGGACACATGACCACCCTAGCCTCTTCATGTCACACCATTTCTCTAGGTTCCTTCATTCCTTGGGTTGTCCCCCAAGACCACCACCCAAATCTCCCCTCCCCTCTTCCCTCCCCTTCGGTGGGGATGTGAGGGAATTCTCGAACTTCGTCCGCATCTCCCTTCATGTCAAGGTCAAAGGCAGAGATGGGCCAAAGGGCATCTTCTCTGAAAGAGGAGATTTTCCAAAAGCTAAAGCCAAACGTGACTCCTTTATAAAGATCAGGGAGAAAGCCAGGGACTCCCTGTGCCAAGGAGAGACAGGGACATGGAGAAGGGAGCTAGGGGTGGCCCGGCTCAGCCCTGGGAGGGTCAAGCAGCAGGCGTGACTGTGGCCCCAGAGGTGAGGACCAGCCCCTGGGGCCCAGAGCTGACCATCTGGGAAGGGCCAAAGAAGGGAGGAGTCACTCGCCCCCCACAGGAGGGATATCTTTCTGGGGGTGTCCCTCCACAGATCTACTCCACGTGCCACCATGAAGTCATCTTCCTGAGGCTCTACCCTGCGCTGTCCAAAGAGTGGCCATAAGCTACTGGGTCCATTTGTTTAAATTGGAATAAAATCCCGAATTCAGTCACACTAGCCACATTTCCAGTGATCCTGAGCCACCTGGGGCTAGTGGCTGCCACACTGGACAGCACAGGAGAGAACATTTTCATCGTCACCGAAAGGCACCCTGGACGGGAGCGCTCTGAAGGGTGCCCTGCTTCTCTAGAGGCATGCTCCACCTCCTCGGCTGCCCCGCCTGCATCTCCTTGGGGCCCCCACACCCTCCTGGACCCCTGCACACCGTGCTGAAACCGTGGGCTTCGCTTTGGCTAACTGGGAGATCTCTAGGCCTCCAAGCCACATCCGAGGGAAAGCATTCCTCTCCTTTAGCAAAGCTGGTGAGTATAGACTTACATTTCACATTTATATGTAATTCCCCCTCTAAAAAAAATTACCTTAATAGCCATCAGAAGAGTGCTGTCTGGAATGGGGAAAGTTAGCACGTCCCCAAAGCCACACCCCACAACACATAGACGGGAAACAGAGGGCTGTTTACACCACTGGACACACAGTGCAGGAAAATGAGAAAACCACCTTTTAATCCTTGAAGCTGCCTTTCAGTGAATGGATGCTTACAATACCACTGACGGAACTTCACTCTCACGCCAGCCACCCTCCCCTTGGGGCGGCATTGCAGAGGTCGGTGCAAGCAAGTGAGCTACGGCACACGTGACTGCCCACCCTTGTGCATTGTGGTGGATCTTCGTTCGGAAGTAAGCAGTCACAGGAACAGCTCTGACGGCCCACCCCCGTCTCCCCATTGCTTCTGAGAAAATACAATTCAGCGCCGACCCGGCACGACACCGTTTACGAGAGCTCTTACTTTGTTGACCCGCTTGACCCTTTCTGCAATGCCTCCGTGGCACTGTGTGTTCACCCCACTTTCCAGACGGAAACACTGGGTTGATGGGGGGCCCGGGCGGCACCCGAGCCCCACAGCCACGGGGTGCACAGAATGGGCCTCACCCGCACACTTCAGGCCGGTGCTCGGCTTTGCCCCTTGTCTCTGGAATAACTGCAAAAGTGTGCTGTTTCTTTAACTTCAGGAACATGCACGTGAAGCCAAGCCTTACTGAAAAACGCCTCTCTCTCTTTATAAGCAAACTGTTTTAAGTGACCTGTGTAGCCAAGAAACAACGTAAGATTCTGCAATAGACCTACAGAATTCTTGGGTTGGCCAAAAAGTTTGTGTGTTTTTTTCCATAAAAGACACATTTTTCATGGTCACCAATAACTTCACTGATTTGGATTTTGAGTATGATGGCTGTGTCCTGTGTGGTAGAACGCTGACTGTTCTCAGTTCATGTCTCCATTCAATCGCTGTCAACTTCAACTGGTCTGCCCAGCTGTGCAGCATTGTCCACTGAGAAATCTCCAGCATGCAACTTCGCAAGCCACTTTTGACACATTCGACCAGTCACAGCACCTTCTCTCTACACTGCACAAGTGTTTTTTGCATTTCAGTTGCATTTCTGCCTTTCTTGAAATAACGAAGCACAATATGCCCCAAATGTCGCATATTTCCTTCTATCTTCAATATGAAGATGGCTACGCAAAAGCTCATCAATTTTGATAAGTTTTTTTTATTGCACGCTGATATGACAGCTGTCAAGCTGTCATAGCATGAACTAACAAGATTGTTTTGAATGAAGTTAAAGACAACTAAGCGCTACTAGAGCCATTGTGTGGGAAAAAAACAAATAGACTTCTTGGCCAGCCCCACAGTGTGCAGACCCCCGTGCTGGGGGCTGGTCCCCACTGATCTCAGCCTCGACTTCCCCAAACATACTTGATGTGACCATCACCGAAAGCATGTGCTAAAAGCTCAGATTTTTCTGAGCCTCTCTGGAGTGGGTCAGGGAATCTGCTTTATCAATAAGCAGGCAGGTGATCTTCATGATCTACAGTTAGAGACGGCACCCCTGCAGTGGGGGTAACCATGACACTGTGTGACACCGAGAGTTTAAACTGTGAACTGTGCAAATTCTGCGAAAGCCACTGTTAATAGCATGTTGGTTGCTGGCTGATTCAAATCTCTCAAAATTACTTAAGATACTGGCCAGCCAACCCCTCCAGTTTCTTATCGTTCTAAGTCCCTGCCCTTCAAGCCCCTTGTTACTCACTCTGGGATCTCACTGAGTGTTTGGTGGATGGGGGAATGGACTAGAAAACTCCACAGCTAACCCTGGTCAGACGGAGGATACAGTTACCCAAACCTGAGCGAAGCTCCCCTGAGGCTCGGAGGTCGAACACAAGGGGTCCTACTTGTCTCGCAGGTGACACTCCCACCCACCCACACTACTTTTTTCAGCGCTAACCCTGCGATTGAAGTATGACTCGGTAACTCTAGCATACATGACGATTTTGCATCTTTTTTGAAAACATTTGACTCCCCCTTTGTTATTGGCATGGAAAGTTCCTGAGAAGTTTCCCTCATGAAGAACTTCAATGTCAAATGGTAAGGGAGACCAAGCAAAGCTGTGGCTGCTCCCACCTGGCCTCCTCCCTGGGAAGGTCAGGCCTGCGAGGGGAAGGCCGGTTTGCAACTTTAAAGATGCACAGGAACAGGAGCCAATGGCATTTCTGGACTAACCTTTCAGGAAAGAATCCAACCAGTCAGAAGTTCGGAAACAAGGAACTCCGCAATGAGTATGGACTTGAAACCCACCCGTTCTGCGGGTTTCCCGAGCTAGGTATTTCTGGGCTTCTGTTCCCCTCCCCTCCCTCTTTCGCTAACTCTCTGTAAAAGGGGGTGGTGACAATGCCAGTGGTCCCAGTAAATTCCGTCCCAAAGGCCTTCTCCCTGGCACCCACACTGAGACAGAGGGTAAAGGGTCACATGTGTTGCTCCGCACACACTCACACAGATCAACCACAATCACCACTTATTTACCAGCAAACAGATGTGTCACCTCTTCTTCCATTTTCCTTCTCTGTTGGAAGAAGGCAGATCTGGCTGCCTCGGGGCCACAAGACGCCACTGAGCAACCAACCACTGGGTAAGAGAACCCTCCGACGGACGGACTCGCAGATAAAGCCGGCCTCGTCTCACCCTTCAGGCCGACCGGCGCGAGTGACTGGCTGGATTCCCACACACGAGGGTGTAAAGAGAGCCGAACGGCAGAGCAATTGGGTCAAGACAGAACGACACCTTCCTCCCCCGCTCCTAGGACGGACCTGTAAGGGTGTGGCCACGCCCAACTCACCCACAGGCTGAGGGACAGGTGCTCTGCTGCCACCAATCCCCCAGCCGGTGGCTCGTTGAGGCCCACACTCGACAAAGTTATGGGGGGTTCAGTGAGTCACAATCACCAAGGAGACCACAAGAGGTCGATGATGCTGTGAGAAAAGAATCACACATAGGTAACAAGATGGGAACTTGCTTCAAGGATGATATATCGGAAAGGAAACAAGAATTCTGTCAGCGAGTCCCCTCAAGACCTCAGGAACTGCCCACCATCATCATTACTCAAGATACTTAAAGGCATACACAGATGCAACAAACTTGACACTGTCTTCCCCTAAAGCTGTGGGACAGTGGGGCCCAAAGGCCGGAGTTGCTGGGCACATTTAAATACCCCCCACCACCCGAAAGAGCCTCTAAGCCTCTCTCTTATAGCCCATGGTCAAGGCAGAAATCAGTAGATAAGAGATAATTAGGCAGTTTCTCAACTTGCTAATGAGGCCAGCTCCTAGCCTGTGACGTCATTCAGGTTAGCCAAAGGCAGTCATGTTGGAGCCATCTGAAAGTGCCCCTTCCATTAAAAAGCTGTTATTTTACCTACTAGCTGCTTGTGTGGGGCTGGGAACCGGCCCTCCAGTGCACATATTAATGGGGCCCTTTTCACATGCTGTGCATCTATGTAAGGGTGTGTGAGTTGAGGGTCCTTTTAAAGAAGGCAGGTGGACTGAGGCACGCCCAGTTTTGACACCCTCAGCCTGGGAGCCGGGGGCCCCTTTCCTGCAGCGGCCTCTCTGGGAGTGTACCTCCTTGCTCTTTCCCCTACACCTCCTGAGGCCGAGGCCAGTCCAGCCACTCAAACTCCACCCAGTCTCCTCCGGAATGTGCCACACCCTCCCTGTACAAACTGCGCCCGGGACAGAAGGATACCGTGGCTCCCTGCCCCTCCCAAGGCCTCCCCACCCCCATCTCTCTGCAATCCCGAAAGCCACATTCCTTAGAACCGCCTGCGAGGTGGGAGCCGCTTCTGCTTTTCCTCCAGCCTCCCTGTGCGGCAGGGCTGGGCTCAGGAAGGGGTGGGTTCCTCCAGGCCTGCGGCAGACCATCCGAGAAAGCCACCTCTCCAGTATGCCCTTCCCTAGCCCCTCCGACAGCACAGAGCACAGCACGCACATCTCCGCTTGCACACATGCGTGTCAACGCCACCTGCACCCCTCACCCCAGAGACAACCCCATCCAACTCACAATGCTCGCAAGCCCAGCACTCCAGCACCATCTCCCCTTCGGAGCCAAGCCCAGACAGCCGCGCAGGAGCCTCCCCCGGGAACGAGCCCGGCCCACCTGCCATCCTCCACCATGCCCTGGGTCCTGTCAGAGCCACGCATGTCTGCTGCCGGCGCTGGTTCCAGTGCCCCCCCTTCCGCCCGGCTCCCTGCAAAGGTTTCAGGACACCCTCCCCCCGCTCCCGGGAGACAATGCCCCTATACATCCCTGCTCTATTTCGCAGGGGCCGTAATTACCGTCCGAGCATTCTTCATAATACCAGTCTAGTTCATAATAATCCGCTTCGATAAATTTCTGCATAGTCAGTATTCTGGCAGGGAAAAGGAGCGGATTTCACAGCGCCACCCGCGTCAAGGATAACGCTGCCATGCCTCCCTGCCCTTCCAGAACCCGGGGTGGGAGCACATCCCCAAGCACACCCGAATTAAGCTGTGCATGCTCAGTGACAGTCTGGAGCCAAAACAGAAAAGCGGCAGTGAAAAGAAAAATTCAGGGGAGGGTGGGAGGAGGAGCAGAGAGGGAGGCAATTTGCAGATTTGCTGGAGACCCTGGCAGCCCCGGGAACACAGCAGCGCGGCCAGCAGCCCTGAATGGGAGTAGCCAGAATCATCCTATCCAGGCGTAGGCCGGGTGACGTCAGGGACACACACCACCACCCGGAGATCTCACTCCGGCCTCCCGTCCCGCTCGCCACTCATCTTTCAATCTATCAGTTGCCATAGAAACTGGCCGGCTCTGAAAAATGATGCAGAGATGGAGGCAACGTCTTCCAAGGATGCTGAGGGCAGGGGCTGAGAGGTGCTGCTCAGGGAGAAAGGTGGGTGAGGGCGGTGGGGGGGCCAGGACGCTGTCATGGTCATCACTGCCCACAGACGTTAGGACAAGTTTATTTGCTCGATACCAGGCCATGACACAATCTGCGTTTGAAAAACACCTCCTTTTAAAATCTGCAACCGTGACTTCTGGTTTTCTTTCCTGGGTCTGATTTCAAACATTAAATGTCTCTTAAACATTTTTGACTGCCACCTAAAGGAAATGTTGATCACGTAGAAAACGGAAACATTTTCACTTGGATACTGTACTGCTCTCTGCTCCTGCCTTTGCTGAAACTTCTGCAAAAACAGCCTGCAACATACAGACAGAGGAGAACGCCACCATAAAACGGCCCGTGCAACATGATCTGCGATGTCACGGCCACTCATGGGCGGGATCACAGCACATAAACACACCCCGGGGGGGGGGGGTTCACCCTCTGAGAGGTGGCTACCTGCAGGGGAGCAGTGAGGGAATGGGGCTTTGAAACTGTCCTCAGAAATGCAGCCGTGATGCTCTCTTTCCTAAAAGAAAAATGGAGTTAGCATTTATTAGTGTCCAGTGTTTGGCGTGTTTGAAGTATCTCATAAAAATGACCGACTGGGCGATTAGATGGATGCTGGACTTGCTGTCGGTTGAACCCCATTCCCTGCCGCATCCTGGGTGTTGTACAGTGTATAACAGCCTCCCTGGCTCTTCCCACTTACGTGCCAGAAGTACCACCCTCTCTCCCCCAAGATGTGACAACCAAAAATGCCTCCAGGTGTTGCCAAGTGTGCCCCAGGGGCACAAGTGTCCAGGTTGAAGACCACTGCCCTGAAGTGAAAACTCTACAGAACCCCAGCACCTGTGGCCAAGGAACATCAGTGTGCGTTGGGGTCCATGACCTCAGTGTGGACTTGGTTCCCTCTTCCTCTTCATTTTCTGTGCTGGCCCGTGTACTCAGCACATGGGAAACAGAAACAGGCCCCTTCACCACCCCTGGGAGGACATGCTGCTTCTTGCTCACAGTGACCACGTGGATGCTTCCCTTTATTCTTCCTATGGCAGATAATGCCTCCACTGATAAACTTCAGTGGGGAGATGTCCCTCGGGGCAGGGCTTCCCAGCTTCAGGTGAATCACATGGAGCTCCTGTTGAAATGCAGATTCTGATGCAGCAGGCCTTGCTGGGCCCCAGAATCGACATTCCTAACGAGGCCCCACATGATGGCAATGCTGCTGGCAATGGTGACCAATGCTAATGTCAATGGTCCCCAGACCCCCCACTTTGAGTGGTGAAGCTCTTCAAAGGCTGGCAGGCTGGCTGGCTGGCTGAATGGATGGGGAGAGACAGACAAAGAGGAAGAAAGGGAAGGAGAGAGAGTGTATATGTGTTTATGCGTGTGTGTTAGTAGAGAATTAAGAGGAAAGCCCTGTCTGGTGTGGCTCAGTGGATTGAGTGCAGGCCTACAAACTAAAGGGTCACTGGTTCGATTCCCAGTCAGGACACATGCCTGGGTTGCAGGCCAGGTCCCCAGTGGGAGACGCTCAAGAGGCAACCACACATTGATGTTTCTCTCCCCCTCTTTCTCCTTCCCTTCTCCTCTCTCTGAAAATAAATAATTTTTTTTTCAGAAAAGAACATTAAGAGGAAAACTATATGTATATACAAATGTGCATACACAGTGTATATATATGTACACACACACACACACAATGTTGGGCAGAATCTATACTATATATAATACAAGTCTACCTCAACCTTCCTAAATTAAGAAAATTACGAGGAAAACCATATATATATACAAACGTGCATACATACCACATATGTATATAAAAAACCTTGGGCAGAATCTATACTATATATGGTATAAATCTACCTCAACCTTTCTAAATCACTGGAAGCCAATGAGCCTTTTAAGGCTGTGTTGTGAGGTCCCCCAAACTGGCTTTCTGAATCCCGTCTGGGTTCCAGAAGCCTCTCCCAGCTCCAGGGTCCCCCCTCCTTACTTGAGAGCCCTGTGTCTCTTCCCCAGGCTGTGTGTGCACAGCGGGGCTGGGTGCTACAAGCAGCCCCTCCCACGTGCCAGGTGGCCGGCTAAACCCGTCAAGTATCAGAGCCTCCCCAATTCTCAGATGGGCAAGTTCAAGGCAGATAGTGAAGAATCTTTGCTCATGCTGTAAACAGGCTTTCAAGAAGGTTCAGAAGATGCAGGAGGCAAGAAACTGGTACTGTTTCTGGCCATGTGGTCCCCAGCTGTCCCCTGTACCCTGGAGGACCTGAGCCACTGTGGCCTCTCTTCTTCCACTGAAACATCCCAACCCAGCTCCAGAGTTTTCCTGGTCAAAGCAGATCCAGACCCCATGGCCTCCCCCTCTGCCTTTCCCTCCCCCAGACCCCAGACTAGATACACATTTAACATTTTCTAGGACACCTGCCTATTTAAAGCCAACAGACGATGATTTCAATTCCTGCTGTAACTGCTGTCTGAACACATCTCATCTCTCCCTCGGGCCCTGTGCCATGTCTCTCTGGCAGTGATGAGAGCCTGACTCTCTCAGGTGACAGTCCTCAAGACAGGTGAGCAGAGGCTAGTGTCCCAAAGTTTCCCAAGGTTCTATTTGTTTCTAACCCCTAAGGTATCTCTAGAGGATTACAGACCTCATAAATGAACCAGTCAACAGTTTCCGGGGCCCTCAAAAATCGGCATGCCCACAGGTCTAACCCAGCATGTCTGGGAACAAGGGGAGGGGCCAATGTGAATTTGCCCAGTGAAGACATAACGAAGGAAACGCAAACTCCACAGAGCAACATGGAAAGCTGGGCAGGGCCAGGAGCCCCTGAGACAGAGGTGTGGCCCTTTTTACCTCCTACTCCTGTGAGCTTACTTAAATATTCTCTTCCTAGGGCGTCCCCATAAAAATAAAAAATAACGGATAGATAGACAGGCAGAAGGATGAATGGACAGGACTAGTGGCGGGCAGTTTAATTCCGTGGTTAAGAGCATGGGCTTTTGGAGTCAGCTGGCCTGAGGGCTGGTCCAGGCTCCCCGTCTGCCTTCCATGTGACCTTGTCAGACACGGAGCCTTCTCTGCTCAAGGCGGTGACGGCTTTGACGAATGAATGCACGGGGTGCCGCTCAGCGCAGAGCCTGGGACAGAGCGTGCACGAATGTTTGTGGTGATCATCTTCGTCACTCTAAATCTTTAAAACGGGAAGCAAGGAAGTGTGAGCTATTAAAAAAGAGTACAATTTCCTAAGCTGTAATTAGGGAAATGAGGTAGAAACATCATTTATTAGCTCTTCCTAGCATCGTGAATCCAAAGGCCTTGAGTCCACAGCCATGAGCGGGAGTGACACGGGGTGAGAAGGGGGCATTTCTCAACAGCAATGCACTACAGCTCGAAGCCGATGCCAAGTCCACAGACGGCACAGGTCCCACGTCCATTTTAATAGCACAGGAAAAAAAGAAGACAGAGAGTAAACGAAGACACACAAAGGGGACAGGCATCCTTCAGGGGTGAACTTCATGAGCGCTGAGCAGTTTCAAAGTGAAACACCCACGCTCCATTTCAGGGGCTCCACCTGCTCAGCAGCGGTGACTCTGAGATTGGAACCCAGGTCCACCTGCCTTCAAATCCACACTTTCCTCCCACAGTCCCTTGACTCCTGAGTGCACCAGCCCTCCCCGACCTGGGTTTACTGCCACTGAAAAGGCAGCTCCCCGCTCCGTGGTCCTGGGCCCCCTGGCATCCCGCACCTGGCATCCCGCACTTCACAGCTCACTTGTTCCTGAGACCCCTGCTCCCCAGGCACCCGCTGCCCCCCACGAGGAAAGGGGCTCAGGAGGGTTAAGGTGCTTGCCTGGGGTCACTCGGCAAATCCCAAGAGCATCTGGATATAAGCCAGGCACAGGCTTCCACCAAAGCCTTTTCTATGCTGTTCGTAATTGAGAAAACACCCAAAGATTATTTACAAGTAAAATTCAAAAGAAAAAAACGAAAGGATACAATTAAAGCAGATAAATATTCAAGCGGGCATCTCGCAAAGAAACCAAAAAGTTTTTTTTTAAAGAACAAAATAAAAAATGATCAGGAAAGTGGGAATTAAATTGAGTATATCCATGTGGCTTTGTGACATTGAAAAGAAATGTTACTTCCAGCTTTGTCGAGAAAGTGGCCCGACAAGGAAGCCAGTCCACGCGTCACCGCACATTGCCACTGTGGTGCCCAGACTTGAGCTACACGTCAGCAGGGCTCCTTGGTTTGCTGCTGATTCCCTGTTGGGCGGGGGAGGGGGAGGGAGAATCGAGATGGGCCCGTGGCACCGCCTTGCAAGAGGGCAGAGGCTGCTCCGAGAAGGTCTGGGGGAGAAGCAACGAGATGGAGAAGCCAGCTTAAAAGGACAGTCCCAGGCCAGGCTGAGACCACTGGCACATCAAAAAGAGAACACAGTGAATAATAAAGGGAACAAGCGGAGACTATAAAGGCCATGAACACCAATGAGCTCCCAAACGAAAAGGGCAAGTGATTTACAGAGGAAAGACCGCCACAGGAAGACATTTTTAACCCATTGTAAGAAGTAGGGGAGGGCGGGTGTGTCTGGCTGTGGCCATGGCCACTACACCTACTACACAGCACCGACTGAATGTCTCCAAGACTGGGGTGGCACCCGGCTACAGGTCAGAGAACCAGAAGCCTGGTGCTGTGGTCGCAAACTGCGCCGGGTGGGAGGGCGGCCCGCCCCCCCACGTGGCGAGATGGATTGTACGTTCTCTTTCGTGAGCATTTAAGAGACGCTGATAGTTTTGGTCTGCAATCTTAAGGGGAATCTAATGAAATACATTTGTCATAAAATTTAAATGTTAGAAGACTTCAGTAAAATTTCTAAGATTCTAATTATTAGTTGTGTGAGCATATGAATTAAATAGCCATATACATATATATAATTTACGCATATGCTTGTATGCATTGCATTTAATGATTTCCAATAGATTGTTATTCAGTTCAGGTGAAAGGCAAGTAGACACTAACAATTGAGAATCAAAGTTATGAGTTCTCCCTGAAGTGTTTCTGACATGACAGATCTCGCTGCCGGCCACCTTCCTCGGGGCCCCCGGTGACGAGCACAGGCCAATGAACAAGCAGGTGGTACAAGGCTGGCTCCCTCCTGCTTGAAGCAAGACCTCTCCGAGGCCCCAAACCCCCTCAACCCCCTCTGGAGTGCACTCCCAGTCTCCAGAGCTGTCCTCCCTGCAGGAAGGAGTACTGCCGGCCTTCTAGCTGCACCACAGGACAGCTGGCCAGGAGCCAAGACAGAGGGACAGGCCCCAAAGGGCGCCAACCCTTGTTCCTGAGGGGGCCGGCGGGGCTCTCTTGAAACATGGCCTTACAGTGGGCCTTTCCCTGCACTTGCTACAGAAAAGTAACGGGATGCTTCTGCAGAGTTCTCCTCCTGATTTTTTTTTTTAAAACAATGCCACTGCCAGTCACTGCGCTCCCGCGGCAGAAGGCAAGCTGCTACCCGACAGCTTGCTGTCACCTGCCCCTCCCAAAGTGTCTCCACCTCATTTCAGGCACCCGTCCACCTCCGGGGGGAAGGTGGGGGAGGACAAAGCCTGGCTTTTGGAGAAGACATCCAAAGGCAGGGAGATGACATTCAGTGTGGCACCACATGGCCAAAGTGTGCTCGGCCTGGATGCACCCACTAAAATCGCCCGTGCACCTCAGAAGGAGGCAGAGAAGGAAAGGTCAGGGAGGTTCAGACATGTTGCACAGATTCAAGTTCACTTCCTGCGGCCTGGGAGGGCTGCTTGGGCCTCTCACTCCTGAGACCTGTGGGTCACCTAGCAGATGTCACAGGCTTCAAACCACGGACTCAAATGGCCCCTGACTGCGCACCTGCTGTGACTCTGAACTGCTATGCCCTGAGCCCATCTCCAGGAGCAGCAGACAAGGCGCAAGCTGGGCTGTCACTTCAATTTCCCACCTGGGTCCGTTCCAGCTTTGTCTTAGACATGCCGGATTAACATGAAAAGGAAAACGGTCAATCTGTACAGAACTGCTTGCCAAGCGTTTTTGTTTTTAAAAGAAAAAGAAAAAAAATATTGGACGTTGGAATGGGGGTTGATGGGAAAGAATGACAGCTGCCAGGTGGCAGGTGGTGAAGAAAGCCCAGGGGCCACGTGAGTACATCTGCCCACCGGGAGGAGTCCCTGCCGGCCCTGCTCACGAGACGCTGTGCCCGGGGCTCCTGGCGCTGCCAGGCACCGTGGTGTGGGGTTGCTTTCGATCACCTTCTAGAGACAGACACCTTCAAGTCCCCCAGCGCCTGGGGCCCGGGCTCACCCCTGGGAGGGGCACCATGACCATGCATGGCTGACGTGCAGGGGGTGACTGTGCAGCTCGGGCTTCTCTGCTCCCACCTTTTGTGTAGCTGAAAGCAGTGGAAATGGACTCAAGGAGGAGTCTACTAGAGAGAAGGGAGAAGGCACGATTCTAGGGCTCACGTGAAAATAAAATGGCCCAGGCCTTGAGGATGGCAGAAAGGACACAACCAATATGTGAGCATGTGCATGAAGGAAATTCATGGCAACTGTTTGCAAATACCGGGGTGGGCAAACATAGGCTTACGGCTGTGTGTATGGAAAAAGACTTACAGGTCATGCTTATGGCAACAGCTTTATTAACACAAAAGAATGGCACCGTGGCGCAGTAAACCTTTTTGCCCATGCTTGCTTTTGCCCATGCTTGTCTATGCCAATGTACACGTTTTTAGTGTTACTTCTGTTAGCAAATGATAACAACAAGCTTTCCCCCGTCATTAGACCCCTTTTCCATCCCGAGCACCAGCTCCACCCAACCCCCATAATTCATCTTCCCTTCCTCCACTCACCCCCACCCCCTCCACACCGTGCCTGGGCAAGAACAGATTCCTCAGTGCACCACGTGGCGCCCCTCCTTCAAACACACACACACACGTGCACACACACGCACTCAACCCGTGTTTTCTCCTGCGTCACTGCCTCTTGACCTCCCTGCTTCAGGAGGTCAGCACTGTGTGTTATTTATCCGTTTCATTTGTATGGGCTTAGTACACATGGTGGGGCCTCTGTTTTTGTTTCACTGTGAATTTTAATCAGATAAAGGCAATCTTTAAAGTGTAGCCATAGGCAAAATGATCTTTGTATGGGAGTTTTTAATTTTGTTTTGTTTTTACCAAAAAAAGGAGGAAAAATCTGTTTTCTTTATTAAAAAAATGTGTCTTTGCATTTTCTCTTATTTAAGAAGCATTTACTAAGCACCTGTGTAGTGCCCTGGAATAGCTCCCAAAGGATCTGTCTGTGGTGGTTCGGTGGTTTCTTATTTTCATCTCACATCTGCTCGTCAGCGGAGAAAGCACCATCCACGCTCCTCTCCGTGCATGAAAGCCTCTCAGTGTTGGGGGGGGGGTTCGTGTTTTCAGACTTTTTAAGGAGCTTGGTGAGGTCTGCAAAAGCTCCTGCTGAACCTTCACTGTGCATTTTCTTGAGGATTCTTCTTTTTCCTCTCCTTCAGTTCCTTTTCTCTTGCCTCTTCTTCAGCTATGTATTTCTACTCCAGTTCCACCAGCTAACTCCTCATCAGTCGATCCCTCAGAAATACCTCTAGGAGCTCCTCAAGGTCACCCCTGCCCACGCCCAGATTAAAGTTGTCTGCCCTCTCTTCCACGGCCCTGCTGATTTTTGCAGCCTCCTCATCCTTGGCAAATCCTCTGAAGTCATGGACAAATCCCTTGATCTTCTTCCAGATGCCACTCATACACCCTGGGTTACATCACCCCAAGCCCAACCAAGGTTCTCGATGCAGCCACAGCTGTTGTGACCCTTCCAGAACTGCACCAGCGTCTTCCTCAGTTGCAGCACTAGTCTGGGCAGAGGCCCTCCTCAGGGAGCAGGCCTTAAAAGCTGCTTTGACTCTTTGGTCCCTTGGCTGGATTCAGAAAGGTGGTGCTTCAAGGGAAAAACACCTCTTTAAAAATGCGATGAAAATCGCCGATAAAAGGAGGATATCTGGAAGCTTTCTCAACAATGAACAAAATCTGAGAAGGTCTGTTATTCTTCAAACAGTACCCCATCTCATTGGTGTAGCAACTCAGGAAGGCATCTTGGAAGAGGAGCTGAGTCATCCGTGACTTATGGCCCCTGTAGTACACTGGCCGTGTGCGCTTACTGACCTGCTTGAAGGCCCTGGGATTCTCACTGTGCCAGATCACAAAGGACTTCAATCTGCAACATGCGGCATTGACCCCAGGCAAAACTTATCCTGTCCTCAGACGTCCTGAAACCTGGCACCGACCTGTCCTCCTTGGGATGAAAGTCCTTTCAAGCATCCATTTCCAGGATAGGGATGTTCCATCCACACTGAATATTTCTCTGGCTAGTAATTTTTCTCCACAATCAGCACCTCTAGAGTTTCCAGAAATCCCTCAGCTGCCTTCACGTCAGAACTTGCAGACTCACCACTCACGTTCACATGGTGTCATGAATATCAACTCCTGAATCGTTTAAGCGCCCAGAGCGGGCCGTGAGTTTAGCCTCACAGACGTCCAGCCGTTCCTTCCAGCATCACAAACAGACCTTCCGCTGCGGCCACCACGCCGCCAACAGGGGCGTCCGCCTCTGCACCTGATCTTCAGTCCAGGCCGTCGGAGCTTCTCCAGGCCCGACGCAGGCCCTTCTCAGGCTTTTGTGAGGCTCCTTGCCCACAGTGAAGCAGATCCTTTGACGGCTTCTGCCACGTTGTTCTCGTCCTCCAAGATCATAGCTGTGCTGCCAATGTGTGCTTGTTAATTGCCTGTCGTGGGGATGTCAAGTGCAGCATCGGGAATGCAGTCAATCATACTGTAATAACTAGGTACAGTGCCAGGCAGGTCCCAGACTAATCAGGGGGACCACTTCATAAGGTATATAAATATCTAACCACTATGCTGTACACCTGAAACTAATAGAATATTGTGTGGCAACGGTAATTGATGTCCCCTTATGTGTTATCTGAGGAAAAATTAGAAACAGCCAAGATTCTTAATACAAGGTCAAATGGTTAGATATAAGCGACGAACTATGAAGCAAAAGTGAAAACTGTGTTTTTTCCAAGAATTTACATGCCATGGGAAAATGGCCAAAATACAGCAGGAAGTAAAAAAAGCATTATGTTCCCATATACATAGTAAGTTTGTTAGAGAAAAAAGAACAACTAGGAATATCTCAAAAAAAAAAAAGAGCTGAGTTGGTCATCTTTTTCTCTTTGTTTATTGTCCAAATCATCTAAAATGAATGCGCTCTCGTGACCAGAAGATGGGTTATTTTTAAACCCGAAGTCCTTGTAAAGACTGTTTTTGTTCACTAAAGGCCGGGCACTGAGAGCTGAGGAACCGAGTGGGCTCTCGTTCTGGGAGGCAGTGAAAACCGGAAACGACCAAGATCTCCTTGACGGATGGATTTGCAAAGAACTTTTGGGGGAGGGGTCTGGAGTGTGAAGGAATATTATTCAGCCATAAAAATGCAGGCAATCCTACCATTTTCAACAACACAGATGGACCTTAAAGGCATGATGCTACATGAAACAGGTCAGACAGAGAAAGACAAACACTGTTACGATCTCACTTACATTTGGGATCAGAACAAAAAGCAAACTCATGGGAAACGAAACCAGACCTGTGGTTATCAGAGGTGGGAGGCAGAGAGGGGGCACTGCAGGAAGGTGGTCCAAGGTGCAAACTTCCAGCAGGGGCCCCGAGACCGTCCTGTGCCGACCCAATCCAGCGCAAAGTCCCTGCTCAGGTTGTAAAAGAAAGTCAACGATCCAGGAGACACTTTTGCCTACTTAGCCAGAAAACCTCGGCTGGAACTCAAACAAATCAAGTTCACAAAAGATTACGGGTGCATACCAGGCACTCAAAAAATAATTGGCTGAAGCATCATAGCAAAAGCAAACAACGCAATGATGTCTTGAAACTCTTATTTGCCTCATAACCTTCTCTTCTCCTTAGGAAAAGGACATTCAGGTAAACTCAGAGATGAAGTGGTCAGTAGATCAAACACACTTGAGACATAGATAAACCTCTCTTCCTGACCGACGTTCCTCTAACAAAAGTGGCAGAGCTTGGCCCCTGGGGAGAGGAACCGGAAGGAGCCGCAGCCACCTATGCACCGACACAGCCACCTTCCCGGCTGCCATCTGCTGAACGTTACGGGACTGAACGGTGTGGAGCACAGAGTCGTGCCCACCTGAGGCCAGGGAAGCGTGACCTACGGCCCACAGGATGGAGGCAAAACTCACAGAGAAGAAGGAAACCTCATCATGAAACTCAGCTACCGGGGGTTGAGTGTCACTTGAGACAATGACCTTGAATAAAAAGAATAAAATTTGAAAGTTTTGAATTTTAAGAATTAATAAGCTGCTGTTATATTCTAAAACTGAGGGGGGCTTGTTTTCATTTTTACCCAATGAGCTTTATTCTTGAACTAGAATTTTCTTCTCGTTTAGCTACTCTGAGAAGGTGGTTTGAACCAGACAACCTAGGTTTGAAACTCAGCGCCCCAGCTTGCCGTGTGACTTTGGGACAGCTCCTTCACTTCCCTGGCCTCCGTGTGCCCGCGGGTAGAATCGGAGGTCCCCATGAGAGTTCAATGAGAGACACGGGAAGCACCAGAAACAGTGCCTGGCCCTGGCCAGGTGGCTTAGCTGGTTAGAGCGCTGTCCCATAAACCGGAAGTTTGCAGGTTCAATTCCCAGTCACGGCACATGCCTGGGTGACAGGTTCAGTCCTCAGCTGGGGTGTCTGTGACAGGCAACCAATAGATATTTCTCTCCCTCTCCCTCTACCCCCTTCCCCTGTCTCTAATATCAATGAACATGTCCTCGCAGGAGGATAAAAAAATAAAAATAAAAATAAACAGTGCCTGGCTCCGAGTAAGCACTAAGTATTGGCTATTTTTTCTTCCTGGTGGACCATCTAACCCTAAATGCCCGATGTTTACAGGCACCCCTGCTTTGTGGGTCATTTCCATTCTTTGTGTACCTCTGACTCAGCAGGAACCAAACAGTCCACCCGACTACAGAATTGTTGAAAATTTTCTAAAAAGGCCATTCCACCAGGTGGTCAAGGTATGGACCCAATGTTTCTTGCCTCTTTAAACAGGATAGATCTGAAAGGCAAAGCATCGTTTGTCCACTCTGGGGGATGACAGGTAGGAAAGGGGGCGGAGTTTGGTCCTGCTCGGGTCTGTGTAGAAACAGTGCAGGTGACCCATTCATCCAGGGGCCTGGACCCACAGAAGCGCATCATCGCCCCCAAGAGTTCCCCTTATCCCCACTCACACCCACAACAGAGAACCACTGTCCCAGCCAATATAGAACAATCTAAGTGAGGGAAGGGTTCACGACTGTTTAACACACCCATGAGTCACAGTGCTGTGAATCACGGCATCTCCTGGGTTACACACCCATACACAAACAAACTCAAAAAAGCCACTGCATACAGAGCAGGGCCCCAAACCCATGCCTGCCCCGACCCCTCGTTTGGAACCCCCAGTTCGGTGAGGCCCACAGATCCCACCCCAGGAGAAAGATGTGAAGACAAAATGCAAAGGAAACCAACTGCATTATAAGGCAGTTACTAAACTGGAAAAGAGTCTGTGGTTTAAGTGCTTCTCTCCCAATGCATTAAATAACAACATGTAATCATGAATGTAATTTCAAAGCAATGATGAGTAAAGGTGATATTTCAACGTATCGGCTTCTCTTGTAGCATGACACCTGTGATTTCTACTGGGGGCAAGGTCACAAGTCCTGCTAATACCCTTGTGCTGTTTTCTACATTCATAACGAAAGGAAATGCCGCATTTCAGTTAGAAGCTAATGAAAATAAAGATGTACCGTTTTCCTTTACGAGTTCATGGAACCCTCCTCTGTCTCTCCAGACCCTTTGGGGGCCCCAGAACCTCGGCTGGAAAGCCCTACTCCAGGGGGTGCTGCACAGTGTTTAAGTTAAGAGTTCACACCTGATCATTCACTTAATAGACGTTCGGCAAGTGCCTCCTCTGCTCTGAGCGCAGGTACCGCCGAGGAGAAGACGGAACTGAGGTAAGACTTGGATGCCAACATGCTCCAAGAACTCTCAGAATCTCTGCTCAGTGCTGATCTTGGTTCTTCCAGTTTTATTTTAATCCGTGTTATCCACTACCAAATCTGCCAAGATTTCTTTTCTTTTTCTCAACTGTATGTAACCAAAAGCAAAAAAAAACCCCAAAAAACAAAAACCACAGGGCACAATGCCTTCAGGTCTGCTGTTCCAGGATTTTAGCAGCTGTGGGTGGGTGCTGGGGACACACACTGAGAGCCCTCCACACTCGGGCTTCCCCTGTGATGAAACCCGCCCCGCCCCGACTGTGGGCGCTCCACAGAAGTGACGTGCGGCAGTTCATGTGCAAGTTCACCGCAGGCAGTGAAACAGAGCCCATGGCAGTGCCCCACTTACACTGGGAGCGATCAGTGTGTGGGAGGCAGACCCAGGAGGCTGCTGCATGAGAAACGGCCATGAGGGGTCCTGCAGAACCATAAGGTGGAGTAACGTAACGCAGAGAAATTTCCAGAAAAATAATTTTGCTGTGAGTCCCACTGGGAGCAGTCTAAAGAACCAGATATGGAGCCCACTGAGCAGGTCACCCCAGACACACACGCCCACACAGTTTCCCATGTCCTTGCCAGTACAGATACTGTGAGTAAGCAAAAGTGACTGGCAAAGGGACTGCCCTGGATGCCACGACACACCCCAGAAGTTCTGTGGCCTCAACCTGAACACGAGTTCAAGTCTAACACCCTTCACACCTGCCTTGGTGAGGATGACTGTACTTTTACTCCTACCGAAACTGATTCTCCGCAGAGCTCACAGGGAGACTGCAGGGTGTGTGTTAGATATAAAACCACCGGGCAATTTAAATAAAATGCCTTTCTTATCAGTATCTGATAGAGGCAATGTGAAAACAGCCTCAGAGGCACCCTCAAGGAGAAACTGGCCGTTCTCACTTGTTTATGATAAATGGTTTTACAAATTCAAGAACAATGAAGATCCGTCTGTAGAGTAAATTATCGTAAAATTCACAGGTGCATTTGAACCATCTTCGAGCAGAAGCTGGACTGCTGTCGTTTTTTTCAAGGTGACACAATGATACGCTGACGTGTAACCAATGGCACTTTGAGAGCGACGTCGCTCACACAGACCAGCCTCCAGTTAACTTGAGTTTTAAAGCCAGAGGTGTCAGAACAGAGCAGACGGTCTGTCTGTCCTAACACGATCAGAGGGCTGCCACGGCTCCCTAAAGAGGAAAATCTTCCTGCAAAGGCGCCTCTTGAATGAACCTCAGACACATCCTTCGTATGAATTTTTTAAATCATCCCATTTTCTTTCAAGTCCGCAACATCAGGTTTCACGCCCTTGGCATCACAGACACACTGGAAACCACCTCCTCGTGCAGTGCTCACCCCCCCAGGAGCCAGCCCCACAGCTCCCGGCAAGTCCGCTGTGCAGCCATGGGGCCGTCTGAGTGGCCCGCGCACCTGGCTCCCTGGTCTTTCACTCAGAAACCATCAGCCTTGGTCCACGTGTCTTGCTCTGTCATATAAATACCAAGGGGCCAAATGCTCCAATGGCTTTGGTCCAAATGCTGACAAACTCCTTCCCAGTAAGACTTTCTAAGGACTCACATGATACTTTGGAGGGGGGAAAATGGTAGCATTTTCAAATTCCACTACTCTAAATTTTTAATTGGTATACTTAACACCCAGGTCTCCTAAGGCATGTTTATTTGTGCCTCTTCCAGGGACAGCAGGCACGGGCCTGGGGAACCCGTACGGCGTCCCCCCTGACACGTGGCTAAGAAGCCGCGGTCGGCCCTGCGCCCCCGAAAGGGGTCTACTCACGGAAGTACTTCAGCGTCTCCTCGATCTGCTCGGTGGTGAGGTCGATGTTGGCATCTGGAGAAATGAGGGGCGTGTGGAGCCAGTCGTCGTGGTCATAACCATAGATGGTGTCAGCTCTCAACTTATAATGGGGCAGCTGCTCCTCCAGCAGGCTGATGATCTCGACTTCCGGAAGGTCGGTGCTGTTGCACACGTCTGGGGAGAAGACGGAGACGTGAGGGCCCAGCCTGGCTGTGCGGGCTCAGAGCCGAGAATGACCTGCAGGGTCCCCGCTGCAGGGTCCCTGTGGGCTGGCTGGCTGCCTGCCTCCTGCCAAGTAA
Source organism: Tonatia bakeri (assembly GCA_004024845.1). Lineage (NCBI taxonomy): Eukaryota > Metazoa > Chordata > Mammalia > Chiroptera > Phyllostomidae > Tonatia > Tonatia bakeri. Next base: position 14,381 of record PVIA01012031.1, on the reverse strand, counting down.
AAGCAAGCATGGTTCTTGTGCTTTGGCGGCTGGGCCAGGTCTTTCTTCCCAAGCCTTTCTCTGGCCATCCTTTCTCAATCACCCCACACAGAACCCGAACAGTTGTAATTTCGCCCATATGCCAAACTTCTTTCTGCCCCTCTTTTAGCATTCAAGCTATCCCCTCCATGTAGGATTTTGTTTTCATTTCATTCATTCATTCATTCATCCATTCATTCATTGGTTCATCCACCTCCATTTCCTCCCATGCATCCACCCAAATATAGCCTCAGTACCAGAGACACGGGAGACACAACGGTAAACACACAGCCATGGCCTTGCCCTTGCAAAGCTGTATCTCACGGACTTCTAACCATTAAAGCACCAGGTGACGCCCCATCAAGGCGCAGCTTGAACGCCACCTCTCCCCTGACGTGCTGGCATTGTGAGCATTCCAAGCAGAGTTAACCTGCCTTCCCACTTTCGCATAGTGAGTCCTCCATACCCATGGGTTCTGCATCTGCAGAGTCAGCCAACCACAGTGAAAAATATGGGGGGCAGGGGAGTTACCCCATTGCTGACAAGTACTCGCAGTTAGGCCTACAATGGCTGCGTCGGTACTGAACAGGCTCAGGCTTTTTTCCTTGTCATTATTCCCTAAACAGTAGGGCAGAACAACTATCTACACAGTATTTATACTGTATTAGATATCGTAAGTAAACTGGAGATGACTTAAAGTATAAGGGGAAATGGGTGCAGGTTATATGCAAATACAGGACTTGAGCATCTGTGGATTTTGGTGTCTGCAGGGATCCGGGAACCAATCCCCCATGGATACCAAGGGGCCACCATACACACATAGCATTTTGTCAGAACTTTGCTTAAAGGTTCTGTCTTTGGGGAGTTTCAGCATCTGACTCATCTCCCTGTGAGATGGCAAGCATCTCACATTCATTGCATCGCCACACTCAGCATCTCACACCATCACATTCCACACACAGCTGTCCTCAACCCATCCCCGTGCCCTTCAAGTTCCTGGCCCAGACTGTGCGCAGGGGCAGCATGGTGATGCCCAGGGAGGTGACTCAATCCATACGTAGCACACTGAAGGCGGCCTTTTAACTAAATTGCACACACTGGCAATAGGGCAAATGTTCCCAGGACAAGAACCAGTCTTACACGACTCCCCTACCCCCAGGAAGAATGAATTAAATAAGTGCTAATGGGTATCTGTCAGCTAAGTCTGATGTATCGGACCACTGTATCGGCCCACGTCATGGAAAGTATTTGGGACCTAGGATGGTAAATGTCCTGTGTGAGTAGCAGAGGTTTGGTCAGCCCATGGAAACCAAGGCACCTACAGTGCACAGAGCTGGACCAGAGAGAAGAGCTGAGTGAGCTTTCAATAAGAAAAACCATTTGAGAGGTAAGAATACAATGGGGGCCAAGTCTTAAGAAGGTGGCTGCACCTGTTCTTGCCTTGGAGCAGGAAACAAAGATGGCGGATCCCAGTGGAGGATAGTTCAGTCTCCTGTCCCTCTCGAAAGGGTAAGAAGTGGGGTAAGAAACCCAACAGCAAGGGAAAATAAGGAGAAAATGCTACAAGAGGTCCAAATTATGGGGTATTTCTTGAAGATGGAAGTTGGCACCCAACTGAAGAAGAAAGGTTCAGACCTAAGCACACAGAGGAAATGACAGTGCAAAGCTTGGGTAAGTCCCAGAGTGCTCCAGGCTGGCAGCAGGGGTTGGGGGTGGGGGCAGGAAGAACCTAGGACACCAAAGCCAGCACAACAGGGAGGACCAGTCCCTTTGCCCCTGTCTTGGCTTGAGCCCAGACAAAGAAGGCAGCAGAGCCGCTCGCACACAGGTAGACCATGCAGGCACCTGTGCCCAGAACAGCTATCCCAAGACTTACCAAATCCCTGCCTCGTTCATGTGTAGTAAGACGCCCACAGAGCAGGCAAAAAAATATACGGAATCACAAGGTGAAGAGACCAGTTGTCTCCCTTTGGGCAAGGGCCCTCTGGAGTCACCTGGAGGCTCCCCCCACCGACCTCCTACCATCCCACACTACCTTCTCACCCAGTTCAATACGAGAAGCTTCTTGGTAGAAGGAAGCTTCGATTAAGGAAGCCAGTGTGGTTTGTCCAGAGCTGAGAAACAGAGTTTTAAGTAGAAAATGAAGACATTCAGAGCTTTACTTAGAGTTTTAGGGAAGCTCCTCCTTCGGATCTTCTGCCTCACGTGGGGAATCTCGCAGTGCATGCACCTGGCCTTTCGGCCAGCTCTGCCATTCTGCAAAGTTCAGTCCCAACAGAACTATGTCCTGGCTGGGCATAGGACATAATGTGAGGGGGCCATCAAAAAGGCCAGGCTCACCCAGGCAGTCAGGGTGGTCTTGGCCTCCGAATCTGCCCTCCGGCACACACTGCAACCGCCCTAGGTGCTGGCTGGCTGCTGGCCCCATCTGTCAAAAGCCACCTTTCTCTTTTTTTTCATTAAATGTATTGGGGGTGACATTGGTTAAAAAATTACATCGGTTGCAAGTGTATATTTCTACCATACGTGATCTGTATACTGCGTTGCATACAGAGGAGTATACAAAGGTGACCCAAAGGGCACCTCTTACACCTCAGTACTGCTTTGCTTTAGGGAGCTCCTGGCTCCCTATAAAGTATTTCATTCTTCAGCCCACACCTTCTTCCTGGCACAGAGGCTACTGGGACAGAGGTTTCCCAATATCCAATGTCTGCTTTTCCCTTTCGATAATGGAGCCCCCAAGGTGTGGCTGGGCACATGGCCACCCTAGCTAAAAACTACATTTCCCAGGATTCCTTGCAGCAAGGTCTGTCCACATGCCTGGTTTACAGGATATAAACAGACCTTCTAAGCCATGCCCTTTCCATTTGTGGGATTATGGAGATGGGTTGGTTCTGGAGCCATCTTCAACTGTACAGGTAAAGGTGACACCCAGGGGATGACCAGAGCGACCCTGGGTGCCTGGGACAACCTGGTGGGGCAGAGCACTCCTGGGCTATCTTCCACTTGGCCTGTTAAGAGAGAAAGAAGCATCTAGCTTATGGAAGCCACTATTGTTTCAGCATCTGTCAAAGCAGCCAAGCCAATACCCAAACAGCCTTTCTCGGCCAGCTCAGCCTTCGCTATTTTCTCCAGTACCTCTTCTGTTAGGCCGCACTAGCTCCCCACTGCTCTCCAAACACACTTCTGCAGAAACCTTGGTTTTTACACCAGCTGTGCTAGCTGCCGAGAATGCCCTTCAGTGCTCAGCAACCTCCCTCTCAAATACCTCAAAATATCACTCAAATGTCAGCCTGTATTTCAAGCTGCCCTCGCCCTCTGCCCTCTGGCTACGGATTTAGTACACGGCGTATTTCATTACAGTGTTATCAGTGTTTTCCACAGTTTCCTCTCCACTCACCATGCGCCCCACAGGGGAAGGAGCTCTGAATTGCCCACCTGCACTTCCGGCCCAGGGCTGAGCACTGTGCCGGGCAACCGTGTCAGTGAGTGTTGGGTGAGTAATGGAACAGAGGGAAGGAAAAATCAGCAATGGCTGAGATGTCTGCTCTGCCAACACCCCGCCCTCAGGATGGACACACGCCGGCCTTCAGCAGGGGTGGGGTGGCGGGGGTGGGAAGGGTGGAATTATCTAGTGTCAAGGGGTTTTCAGGCCCCTATCAAAATCATGCCAGGTGCTGGTTGGAAGAAAGTCTGGCAGGAAAGTGACAGTCCACTCAGTCACTCAGCCACTCAGCAAAAGGCAATCTGACCCAAGGCCCACCATTCTTATGGCGCTGCTTTGGGAGGAACACAATGGGTCTCTTCGCCCTTCCCAGGTTTTCTCTAAGGCATGAGGATTGGAGCAGGCCCTCCTACCCAGGATAAGAGCTTCCTTTAAGGCTTCCCGGGAGGTGGGAGAGGGTGCTGGAGCCTGCTCAGTGTCTGGTGGGTCTGAGGCCGCAAGTGTGGCGGTGTCCGCTCTATGCCTGACATGGAATAGACCCTCACCCCCAGAGAGGGGCTGGAAGAAGGCCCCCCATCTCATGATTTGCACTGATGCCTTAGTGACATGCCAGCTTCATGAAAGTTTCCAGGTGTCCAAGACAAGGTTTATATTTGACAGCAGAAATGGCTGCTCTAAATTAGTGTCTGACATTTAAAAAATAGAGACTCTCAGGTAAAAATACAGATCCCCGGCCACTGTGTTGTACACCAGAGGGGTGGCCACCCCCCAGATGAGGTGGGTGTAGCTCCATGGGGGTTTCCGGGCTTCCGGTCTGCAGGCCAGAACTGGATGGCTCTGGGTCCGGAGAGCAGAGGGCTGCACAGCTGCCAGGGAGCAGGGCAGAAGGGCTGCCTCAGAGGACAGTGTCCTAAATGCCCACCCAGGCCCCAGGAGATTCTGGGAAAAACAGCAGGGGAAAGGGAAGAGTGAGCGAGAGAGAGAGCGAGCAGTACTAGACAACAAGAAAAAGTTAGTGAGAGAAAGCTCTGGCCAAGTCAGGGGAAGACAGCAGACAGGAAGGGCACAGAGGAAAGGAGGAGATGGAACGTCTGTCCAGGCAGCACTCTGCTGCCACCTGCTGCCACCTACTGCCAGGTGTGCGGTCCTGGGTATAGTAGCAAGAGCGCTGTCTCAGGACTTGGGAGAAGGGGACCCAAACTGGCCCTGTCACCCCAGCAAGTCACATCTTGGCCTGTCTGGGACTCAGTTTCTTCATCTATAGAACAAAGGGGTCAGGTTGCAGAAAAGCTCTTTCTACCCAGAATGTCTCTGAGCAGCCAGACCGAGGGCTGTGTTGGGGGCACCCATAAGAAACCCTGTGGCCCTCAATGTGTCAACTTCCTCCAAGAGGCCAGGAATCAGTATTTTTACATGAGATCCTCCGATTTTTAGATGTTGGACACTAATGTAGAATTCTGTAAACACCTGAGGGCCAGAGCAAACACATGTGCCTCCTGTTTGCATGCTGGGATGTCCGATCCTGGTGATTTACTCTGGCACTCAGCGGAAGGTTCTAGACTCCACTAAAGATGACAATCAAAGAACAGCAAAAGGAACCTTAACTCACCCAAATAGCCATATTCCAAAAGCCCAGCATTTTTCTCTTTTTTCCTCCCCACCCAATCCTAACTCCATTTCTTTGACCAGCAAGCTTCGCTTGGCCACAAGGGTGGTGGGTGAGGGGCCGGACCACGGTCTGTGCCTGAGAGGTTCTGGCGGGAGGCAGGGGGCCTCCCTCCTCACCCGCTGCACCCGGCAGTGACTGCAAACCCACAGGTCTGAAGGTTTAAAGACGTCCCAGGACGAGACCCCCCTCCTGCTCGGCCACACGCAAACCATTCTGTACAGACTTGGAAACAATTCCTTTTTTTGAAATTATTAAGAAGGGCACAGGCTCAAAGACACACATGCAGACCACGCTGTTGCTGGAGACACATGATACTTTGTAACTCGTGTCCGACAGATGTCCTTCTAGAAAATTCTTCCCTATCATAAAATCACTTCCTTTAAGAGCCTTACCTAAGCATCTTCAGGGAACACAGGGTAAATAAATCCTCTCTACCCCACAAAAATGATTTCACAAACCGCAAAGGGACCATTAGAGCTAGAAATGACTGGCTCGACCACCTCATTTAATGGAAGAGGACTCTGTGTGTGGAAAGGCTGGGGAGGTGGGCAAATGACACAGGGCCGCCAGCCACAGACCTGAGACTGGGGCACAGCCGCTGCTCAGCCCGCCACACGGGGCGGGGCGCAGTGTCTCCTGAGGCAACAGGCCACGCCCCTGCTCCGCACACACTGCCTCCTCCCCCATTGCTCACTCAGCACCCCTCCTGGTAACCTAAGTGCTCAATAAACATTTGCTGAACAATGCAAGTCACCTGAATCGATCCCTGCATTTCCTTACTCTCACCAACCAGCCGGCAGAGCAGGGTGAGGATTGGGAAAGCGTTTTACAAATGAGGAAGTCAAGGTCCCAGAGATCCAGTGAGCAGCCCGTCACTCACTCCACCAGTAACCGGCTGGGCTGGACCCCACTCGCACCTGCTCCCTCTGGACCCGAATTCACACGGCCCACTCCCACCATCTCTGACCCCTTGCGGGGACCCTGTAAGGGAAGGAACCTCCAAGAAGGCATTTCTCTGCTCTACACTAAACTGTAGGGATTTCAGCAGAACTGAGGACCCTCCTGAGGACTGGGAATGGAGTGACGGTGACATCAGGAAGGCGCCAGTGCACTGGGACCCAGGAGCTGGCTGTTACAGTCAGTCCTCTGAGGGGCACTTGCACACTGACCTGAGAAGTGACGGTTTGTCCCTTAGATTTCAAAGAACCCAATTTGCCTTCTTAAAAAAAAAATCGGTAAGTAAAGCAGGTGGCTCCACATTAAATGTAGGAAAGGGTGAGGTGGTCTCCCCAGCAGCTGCCCCCTCACATCTGTCCTCTCCCGACTTCCACCTGAGACTTCTGACTCCCCACAGAGCTGGTGTGGGCTCACAGCCCAGCTGGGCCTCTCTCAGCCCCCCCCCCCCCCCCCCCGCCAACGCCCCCCTCACTGAAGGGGAAACTGCAGCAGTGTTTTGAGGTTCGGGGACTTAGGTGAGGTTTCTCAGCCAAGCAGGGGCAGGAACAGACCCGAGGACCTCTGAGTCCCTCCAAGTCCCTCCCAGTCCCTCCTGCCCCATGTCCATCCCTTAGCTCAGCTCCTCAGGTGCCACCCCCCAGCTTACATTCCAGCCCCCCGTAGGAAAGGCATGCTCTTCCTTTCTCTTCCTGTTCCTCCTCCCCCTCCCCCTCCCCTGGCCTGGGACCGTTCACTTCTGGCAGCAGCGAAGGGTCAGGGGAGGAGGTATCTCCCGGAGAGGGAAGGCGGAGCAGAGAAACCAGCGTGGAACAGGAGGGAAAAGGCCAATGAAACTGTGCTTCAGAGACAGAAACCGAAGCCGACACTGGGGAGTTCTCTGGAACGGCCATGGCCTTGGTGACTCTTTCTAAGAAAAAGGGCCAACGAGGCCACAGGTCTGATTCCACAGAGACAGGGTGTCAGGTTCGGAGCCATGGCGTACTCACACGTGAACGGCAGCTCCCACCGTGCGTACAGGGTCTGGAGCAGGGGAGCCGCTCCGCCGCCCGGCGGTCCCTTTCGGAGCAGGGTCTCCCGCCAGAGGCTAGCGTGCATGATTGTGCAACCGAACGTGGCAGAGCACACAGGGACATGCCAGTGGGTTGTGCAACAAAGCGGGCACCACGAGGCAGGGCGAAGCAAAGACGGAAGGACCCTGCTTCAGAGGCCCCCGAGGTCCAAACCCAGGTCAGGGTTTTGGTGACCCCAGGGGCTCAGAGTGGCAATCTACAAAAGCGGGCAGTACTACATCAGCGATCCGGAACATTGCAATACTCACGCAGCTAGAACTATACAGACATTTCTATTAAAAGGGAAAATTACATGTATGCATCCAGCCCAGAGTTAAACCTCCAGAAAAATGCTCAAAAAACAGGAAGTGTGACTGTTCCTTTGAAGTTTCACTAGGAGACAAATTTTTAAAAACAGTTCAGTTTTCCAATTTTCTTGATAATTTCTCTTTCAAGTGTCCATGATCTATCATGACATTATACAATTACCAGGGAAAATTATTTTTACATGAAGATAGCCGGTGGCTGGGTGACTGTAAGTGATGTCACCCCGACATCCTGAGGGACCGCTCACCACTACGAACTGGAAGGGCACTGGGAGGGAACGGCGTGACAGCATTTCTGGAAAACCAAAATTGGTCAGGGCCCTCCAACCAGTAATCTCACCCGTGGGGTTAGATCTGAGAAAGGACTCCAGAAACCCTCATGGGCAAAACACACGAGCATGTAAATGATGCATCTGATAAAGTGAAAACGTATGCAATTACCCAGTTCCTCAAAAGGCAAGACACAGAATTCCCTTACGACCCAGCCGTTCCACTTCTGGGTGCACATCCAAAAGAAGTACAGCATGTTCAGAACAGCACTGTCCACAGTGGCCAAAGCTAGAAGCAACCCAAGTGTCCACCGATGGATGAATGGGTAACAAAACGTAGTGCATGTGTGCAGTGGAATATCATTCAGCCCCAAAGAGGAAGGAAATTTTGACACATACTACAGCGTGGAGGAACCCTGAAGACATTATGCTGGGTGAAATAAGGCAGGCACCAAAGGACGGACACTGCATGACTCCACTTACATAAGGTCCCTACAATCGTCAAACTCACAGACAGAAAGTAGAACGGTGGTTGCCACTAATGACAGAGTTCCTCCTCGTAACGCTCCTTTCTCTAAGTTCTCCTCCCGTTTCCAGCTTCGCTCTCTTGGGCACTTGGCGTGGAGACTTCCGTAAACACAGCACATGGCTTCACGTTCGGATGACTTCGGAGACCCTGTCTTCACACAGGAACATCACAGTCCCGTCAGCTGCGGGTGATCTTACTTTGGTCCCGCCTCCTGGTGGCTCCACCTTCCTGAGGTTCATTGCTCACCAGCCTTTTGTTTTGCAGACAAAGTGCCACCAGATCCCTTTTTTCCTAGTGGTCTAGGACAGAGTTCCCTAGGCAGGGCTGGAAAAGGAGAGTGGTCTCCAGCTCCGAGCTACCATCATTTAGCCCTCCTGCTGTGCAAAAACATCATTTGCTGGAATGGGACATAATATGAAGAAGGAGGAAACACTGATTTGGAAGCTCCATGTCAGATCTTTAATTCTGGTCCAGGAGGCATGGCACACACTGCTGACATCTTCCCACTATTCACACTCCTCCACTTTTCTTAGCATCAAAGCCCTAAGCCCCACAGGGAGATTACATTTCTGCAGTAAGGTGTGAGCATGGGGCCAAGTTCTGGCCAATGAGATAGCAATAGTAGTGTGTGAGGCTTTCCAAAAGGCTGCCTTCCTACAGCCTGGAACTTAAACACAATGGCTGGAGCTTCAGCATCCTTTTTAGACCATAAAGGTGACCTTAAGGATGAAAATCACAGCTAGTGATATCAGAGCTAGTGATAAGGTGGAACGGAAGGACAGGAGGAGCCTGGGGTCCTGAGGACAGCAGGGCTGCACCAGCATAGCAGGGCCTCCCTCTGAACTTTTATGTGAGAGAAAAATCAATCCTATGAAGTGAAGCCACTCTTCTGTGCAGTGAAACCTAATCCTCACTGATGCAGGAAGTAACCTTTAAATTATTCCTAGGAGGTATATCTGTATTTTTCTCATAATCCATAGCGAAAACAGGAAAAGTTACTTGTACATCACCTCACCAATCTCCCTCCAATTTCTTGGGTTCTGTTGCTCCAATCTAGGGATTCAGATCCAGTCTCCTGTTTTCAAATTATTAACTTTTGACATCTACACTGCTTTCTATTTTCTGAGAACACACCCAATATTTACAGTTAGACCCTGGAAGGCCCGAGCAGCTGGCCAGCAGGGGTCAGTACCCACATCCTTCGGCCTGTCTGTCCTCTTCTCCCCAAAGTCAGCTCTTATGAGGGGACAGTGATGGCAGTTAGAGTCAAGGGGTGAACCCCGAGATAAAGAGCTAAGTGCCGAATCAGTAATTTTATTAATAGAACAAAATTTTGTGAAACCATAGTACCCACTGTGCCTCCACCACTCAATAACCACCTTATTGTTCATTGAAATGACTTCCTGAACAGGAAATTCTGTTTATAAATGAACAATGGTGACTTTTTCAGAACATCAAGTGAGATCATGTGGATATTAAAAGACTTCAAACCCATCCAGAAAAATGACTACGGCACGGGGAGAATCAACAGTTTACACAGATGACAGAAAGGAAACCTGAGTGGGGAAGCGATTCCCGCATCACCTGAGCCAGGTCTATGACCCATGTAGGCACACGGTCAAAATGTTCACAACGTGGAGACTTACACAGGGCAGCCTCCTACAACGAATCCAAGTGAGAAAGCATGAGCTGTAATGAAGGGCAAACGTTAAAGCTGTCGTATCAGGAGACGTAATCATGATATACAGGTGTTGGAGGCAACACGAGTATCTACCGGGCACACACTTCAACAGCACGACGGTCACTCGAGAAGACCCCTCGGCATGCTCTCCAAGGCAAGGGTGAGCCGTGAGTCCAGAAGCACAAGGGCAGCCCTGACAGGTGTGGATCAGAAGGTTGGGTGTCGTCCTGCAAAACGAAAGCTCACCGGTTCGATTCCCGGTCAGGGCACATGCATGTCTGGGTTACAGGTTCGGCCCCAGTCAGAGCGCATGTAGGAGGCATCTGATTGATGTTTCTCTCTCCCTCCCTTCCCCCTCTGTAGAAAATAAATAAAATAAAGTCTTAAAAAAAATAACAAGTGCAACAGAAACCCTTGACTTTTAGTAGAAAGAGTTGACTTTTCAAAAGCTTATTAAAAATGCAGCCACATTGAGGGGTGAGTGTGGAAACAGACTGGGGGTGACGGCTAAAGAATCTAGAGTTTCTTTTTGGGGTGATAAAAGTGTTCCAAAATTGATTGTAGTGATGATTGTACAACCCTAGGAACACACTAAAGACCATTTATATGGGTGAATTACATGGTATGTGAATTATATCTCAAGGAAACTGCCACACACACACACACACACACACACACACACACAAGCAACCACAAGGACTCTAAAAGCAGGGCCACTGGGCATGCTCACTTGGGTCAGTAACGTGACCACACCTCTGAGAACAGAAACACACACAGTTCAGGCCTTCCCTGTTAACTGTTGGGAAGGCCCCAAGAGCCTGGGATACCTTTTTCAGACATTTCTACTGAGAGCGAGTTAATAAGCAAAATGAGATCTCATGAACAATAAATAGCTCTGGCTGTGCTGGGAATTCGACGCTTAGAGAACTGTTCACAGCTGAACAATGCTGAGTGGGTGGGGCACTATGGGCCTCACCCAAAGCACTGGATTTTTTTGGCTTCCCAACTGAAAAGGGGTATTTCTCTCTTATTGTTAAGTCGATGTCCTGATACAGATCAGGCCTGGGAGGTCTCGCCAGAAGACCGCATACTGTGGCCTGCAATGAAGCCCAGCTTTGAGAAACACAGTCCTACGGGAACACAGTTGGACCCGCTCCTATAGGTATTGTCAGCGGCTGCTTTCAGCTACAGCAGCAGGAATGACCAGTTGTGACAGAGACCGTGGGACCCGCAAACCTAAAATAACTACACTCCGGTCCTTTACGGAAAGGCCTGCCAATCCCCGCTCCAGGCCACAGGATCCTGCGTCCTTCCTTCCCTCCCCACGCCTGCCCCAGCAGGGCTGAGAGGAGAAGCAACAAGCATGGAGGTCGCTGAGGCCACCTGTGCACCGCCGCCATCCCAGGCCACTCCCTAGTTACCTGAGCATCCTCTAAACTCCAGGCTGTTTGTTCGGTTCACAATTCTCCCTTCACTGCCCACCCCTGCCGTGGTTCACCATGAATGAAACTCCGTTTCACAACTCTGTGACTTTGAGCCAGTCCACTGCACTCACTCTGACCAGCGAACTCCGAGTGGACAGAGCTCACTGTGTGCCTACCCAGAGGCTTTCCGTGTGGTTGCGTCTGTCCTCTGGTTCTCTGCCAGGTGAGGGTGGCCCCCAACAGCTGCTGCCTCCTTAGCCCCAACCCTCCAATGACAGACTCGTGGAGCAGACTGCAGCAAAGCCCAGGCCATCCTCGGGCGACCTACGACCACGATCAGGGTATAAATGTGGATCTGGGAGTCATCTGTCACCCAGCGTTTCTACAGCAAACCTGACTGATACGCACCCAGTTTAAAACCCTGGAAGATACAAGCACGGATAACTGGAATAATCAAGTGTGGGACTGACCTGACACCACCGTCAGGATGTCCTGAGGAGTCTAAACCATGAATACATGGCAACGCTCTCATATGTACTTACATACAAGAACAGCTAGAATCATCTCCAGCCCAGAGCAGACGGGGTAGAATAAAATAAAGGAAGACGAACAGAGGCGGAGAAAGGATGGGGTTGGCGGGGAGAAAAGGAGAAGTTTATTTTGTTCTGTCTACACAATAAAGTTGTCTGCCTTCCCTGTCAGGCTGTCTGGATGATCCCTCAGTCCCTCTCAAAAGTGGCAGACCCAGGGAGTTGCAGGTATCTGGTCTCAAGGCCAAGGCTGCCGCGCCTGTTGCTAGTGCTTCCCCCGCCCACTAGGTGGTGCTGCACTCGCACCTGGACAGGCCCACTCCCTTCTTCCCTGACCAGGCAAAGGAAGGAGAGCAGGCCCAGAGGGTTTGCAAGCCCTCCTGCAAGCTCAGATCTGCCCCTTCCCGTTTCTACCCACAGCTAGGGAGGGACACAGGTGGAGTCACACGGAGCAAGGGAGTTCAAACCTGAACCTGAATTCTCTGTTAAGAGCTTTGATCCACACAGAAAAAACAGTGTAATTCTGTTTATCAGAAAACAGGTTGGGTTGGGACTGGGAACACAATTCCCACCGAGAAAAGAGAAGAGAAGAGAAGGAACGTCACAGTCCCCATGACCACAAGCTGAGCCTCCTGTCATCTTTCCAACCATCAAGAAGCAAGGCCTTCCGTGTCTCCTACTGAGGGGGCTCTGTTTGGCCCACACACGTGTTCCAGCAAAGAGATCAAAACCCAGCCAGGGCTGCAGCAGACTTTCTGGAACACGAAGATGCTAGCCTGCTCTGAGCTGGCTCACTCGGGGGCTGCACTGTCCACATTCTGGGGCTGCCCGGCTGGTTTTCTTCCATCCGCCTTTAAAAATCCTTGAGGCTCATGCTGCCTTGTTTATGTCCACGAGTCCACGAGTCCACGTGTCCATGTCCCTGTCCCTCCACTTGTGGCATCAGGCTTGCCGTCAGCCAGGCTGCCTGTCATCATCGCCACCTCTGAGCTCAACGCCAGCCAACTCCCCAGCCTCTCAACTCCGGGACCTCGTGCTTCACCTCCGCCAGTGACACCTGGGCCGCCTCTGAAATCTGAACTTCAGGTGCCCCCTGCCTGACCACGACCCCCGCTCCTTGATCCCTCCAGTTTCTGACTAACAAATGCCCCCTTCCCATCCAGCTTAAATCCCATAGCCCTTTGCTTTAACCTCCCTCCACGGTACTTTCCTGACGCCCACAGGACACAACCCAGTGCTGGATGAAACCAGCGGTCACCTGCTGCAGCTGGGCTCCCAGAGGCCCCGGGGGAACTCACAGAGCTCAGGGGGCCGACAGGGAGCCCCATCCCAGGGTCCGCCATGCTCAGCACTGGGTCTCCTACACCAACCTGGGTGGGGTGGGGGGGGCAGGAGGGGAAGTGAGACTGGCTGGACAAGGTCTGAAACAGCCTACCAGCAGGGCAGTAAATGAGGGTGAACCGGCCTTCCAGTCACCCAGAAGGTGAGCCGGCTGGTTCTCTGCGTGGTCTTGCTCCCTCACTCTCTTTCCCTCCCAGTGGTCAGACTCCCACTTGAAGACGTCCAGACGTCAGCCGTCATCAGGCCTCCCACTTGGCTTCCTTCCTGCCCCCCCTGCCCCCACCCACCACGAAAACTCCATCTGAGAACTCAGAGACCTACTGCACGCTGACCTGACCACAAAACTGAGTCCTTTCCCTCACCCGCTCACTCGTCTGCAGACTCGCCCAGGATGTCTGTCTGCTGGCACCTTTACTTGTCTTGCTGCTTCTAGCTCACCGGTGCATCCCAAATGAGCCGTGCAAAGCCCCTTCATCATCACAGGGTGTGCATCAGAGACAAGAGGGTGCCCCTCACCCTGACACCGCAGGGAGAGAGCCAGCGGACAACAGGCCAAGCTCACACCTGCCGTGTGCTGGAAAAGCTCCAGGGAGCATCCGCCAGCATGGCCTGAGGACCTAGTGGCATCACCTAGAAGTGCTGGCTCACTGTGGCAAAGCCCCCAAGGTCTTTGCCCACCTGGATCCACCCTGGTGAAAACCTTTTCTTAAGGAGGAAAAGGAAACTGTTTCTCACTGAGGTGGGGAAAGAAAGGAGCAGGGAAAGGAGAAGTGGGAGGGGGGAGGGGGGAGAAAGAAGAGAGGGGAAATGGGCACCAAGGAGGAGGGAAGAGAAGTGGAAGGAAAAAGGAAGAGGTGAGGGGAGGAGGGGGAAGAAGCGGGTAAGAAAGAGAGGAAGAAAAAGAAAAGAAGGAAGGAGAGGAAAACTAAAAATACAAGTTCTCTGAGCCCTGGCCGGGTGGCTCCGTTGGCTGGAGAGTCATCCCACTCACAACAAAAAGTTGTGGGTTCAATCCCCAGTGGGGCACATACAGGAGGCAACTGATTGATGTTTCTCTGTCTCTCTTTCTCTCTCCCTTCCTCTCTCTAAAATCAATAACCTATCCTTGGGTGACAATTAAAAAAAAAAAAGCGTTCTCCGAGA
>PVIA01012030.1:0-40450 GCA_004024845.1 Tonatia bakeri | reverse complement strand
GTGTGGCTGCGAACAGCCAGCTGCCCTGCGCCCCTCACTGGGTCTGCTAGTCGGCTCCGGGCTTCCGCGCCCAGCGTCCGCCACCGGTCCGTCCGCTGCCGTCTGCGCCCTGCGCGCCCGCGCCTGCCAGCCAGCGCCTCTCAACCCCACTTCGCAGGCCTCCCGACTCCACCGCTCCTTACCGGTCTGGATGTACTGGAGCCCGACTTCTGTTCAATTAATTTCCCTCTGTTCTGGTTGTTAATTGTTTCTCAATCTTTGTTGTTTTCAGTCTTGGTTGTGCAAGGAAGCACAGTGCGACTGCCTATGCCTCCATCTTGGCCGGAACTCCTAGATGCTCTCATTTCATGTGGAGATTTAACGAGATCAAAAACTATGCTACTTCCATTTTTTTCAGAATCCTTTAAGAAAAAAAAATATATATATTTTTTTTTATTTTATTTATTGCCTGCATTGGTGTGGCTTAGTTGGTTGGACATCATTTTACAAAGTGAAAAGTTGCTGGTTCAATTCTCGGTCAGGGCATATGCCTGAGTTGCAGGTACGGTAAGAGAGGCAGCCAGTTGGTATTTCTCTCTCAGGTTGCTGTTTCTCTCCTTCCCTCCCTTCCTCTCTCTCTAGAAATAAATAAAATATAAAACTTTTAATTTATTAATTGATTTTAGGGATATATCAATTTGTTGTTCACTTATTTATGCATTCATTAGTTGACTCTTGTATGTGCCCTCACTGGGGATTGAACCCCCATCTTTGGTGTGTATCAGGATGACGCTCTAATCTACTGACCTACCCAGCCAAGGTTTCTTCAAGAAAATTGTGTAAAGAATCTTGACTAGGCCCTGGCTGGCATACCTCAGTGGATTGAGCGCGGGCTGCAAACCAGGCAACGCAGGTTCGATTCCCAGTCAGGGCACATGCCTAGGTTGCAGGCCATGGCCCCCAGCAACCGCACATTGATGTTTCTCCCCCCCCCTCTCCCCCCCTCCCTTCCCTCTCTAAAAATAAATAAATAAAATCTTAAAAAAAAAAAAAAGAATCTTGACTATAAGGGCAGCCTAGAGAGAGAGCTGGAAAGAAGCCTATGAGGTTAAAAGAGAGTTTGGTGGTGTTTCTGTTGTATTATTTTGTTTTGATTTGATTTTAGAGAGAGAAGCATTGGTTTGTTCCACTTCTTAAACAATTTAAAAAATATATTTAAAAAATATTATTTTAAAATATTTTAATAATATTTAGTTTTTAGAGGGAAAGGGAGAGATAAAGAAAGGGCTAGAAACATTGATATGCAAGAGAAACATTGGTAGGTTGTATCACACACGCCCCTAACTGGGGACCTGGCCTGCAACCCCGGCATGTGCCCTCCCTGGGAATCAACGAAACCGGCAGCCTTTTGGTTTGCAGGCCAGCACTCAGTCCACTGAGCCACACCAGCCAGGGCTGATGAGTGAAGTTTTTTTTAACTCCTTTTAGTGAGGGTCCAGTAGTCTGGTCATAGGCCTAGAGAAAGGAGATATTTGAGTTGGTCCCGTCTCGGGCATATGGGATGGCACGTGAGCTGAGAACGTTAGTAGTGGTGGTCGAGGTGAATTGGCCACGGAATGTAGAGAGGAAAGCATGTGTGGGAAAAGACTGACTGATAGGGAGAAAGTGGGAATGTCAAGGGAGTAGGTATCTTGAGTTGTAGGTGAGAGGGTAAGGAAAAATGGGTAAGGAGAGGAATAATAGGGGTGTTTTCTTAATTGCTTTATTGACATGCTATGCAAGTTATCCATTTAAATATACAATTATGTGGTTTTTAGTATATTCACAAATATATGTGGCCATCATCCCAGTTTCAGAACATTTTCATCACCTCAAAGAGAAACCCCATATTTATTTATCACCCCTGCCCCAGTTCTTCGATACGCATCTCTGCCAGCCCTAAGCAGCCACAAGTCTACTTTCTGTGTCTAGAGATTTCCCCATTCTGGAGTTTTATATGAATGGAATCATATAATATATGGACTCTTGTAGCTGGCTTCGTTCACTTAGCACGTTCCCAAATTGTAGCATGTATCCGCACTGCATCCGTTTTTCTGGTCGAATAAGATCCCATTGTGTGGATATGCCACATTTTGTTTACCGGTTCGTCCACTGACAGACATCCGGGTTTCTGATTTTTTGTTACTACTGTGCGAGCTGCGGACACACACTCACATTTCCCGTGGGTCTGCGCCTGGGATGGGATTGCTGGTCGTGTGGGGCCCGAATGTCTGAGGGGCTGCCAGCCTGTATCCAGGGCAGCTGCGCCAGCTTGCACCCCAGAGCAGTGTGCGGGGGTCACACTGATGCTGGCACTAACTTCCCCATGTACTAAACAGCGCTTGTTATTGTCTTGGTTTTTTGTTTAATCCTTACCAAAGGACATGCTTATTGATTTTTAGGGGTGGGAGGAGAGAATGAGAGAGAGAAACATTGGTTGGTTGCCTTCCATACATGCTCCAGCTGGGGACAACCTGTGACCTAGGTATGTGCCCTCATCAGGAGTTGAACCCACGACCTTTCAGTTTATGAGATGACACTCTAACCAACAGGCTTTCTTGATTTTTTTATTCTAGCCATCTTAGTAGATGTGAAATGGTATCTCATTTTAATTTACATTTCTGGGATGACTGATGATAATTGAGCATTTTTTTCTTGTGCTTATCAGCCAATTTGCTACTTCTTGGAAAAATGGTCATTCTGATACTTTGTCCATTTGTAAATGGGGTTGTCTTTGTACTGTTAAGTTGTAAGGGTTTTTTATATGTTTTAGGTGCAAGGTCCTTATCAGATAATATGGTTTGCAAATACTTTCCTATTCTGCGGGTAATCTTTTCATTTTCTCGATAGCGTAAGGTTTTAATTTTGTTTTGAAGTTCAGTATATGTTCTTTCTTTTGTCGCTTGTGTTTTTGTTGTGTCTAAGAAGGCTTTGCCGAATCCATGCCAAATCCAAAGTTGTGAAGGTGAACTCCTGTGTTTTCTTCAGAAAGTTCCATAGTTTCAGTTCTTACATTTAGGTCTTTTTGAGTTAATTTTTGTATATGGAGTGAGATAAGGGTCTAACTTCATTCTTTTAAATGTGGCAGTTTTGACCACAGTCTAGGATATTTAAATTTAAGATTTAAAAAATGGATCAGGTTTACTTTAAAACCTACATAGCAGTACTAAGTATCGACGTTTTATGAGAGTTTGAGCCAAACTGGCCACATATGCCAGGGAGCAAGATCTCAAATGCTTCTTTTATGCCTTTGAAGTTAAGGAGGGAAAGTAAGGAAGATCACATGGAAGTGGGGAAGGAAGCAAGGCGGGGATTGGATCACAGGATAGTGAACAAGGTTGTGTGCTCCCTGGTTGCTTATTCAGAGGTGTATTAACGTAGATGCACAGAAACAATGGACAGGGCTTGCTTAAGGCAAAGGTAAACAAACCTTTTACTCAAGAAGTTACAGACCTGAGGTGTGACTGCCCACCGTGATCTGCCCTTAGGAATTTATGATCAGTTCGCCCTGTGAGGTTACTTTCCGTAGAACCCCTCCTTTCATCCTCACGGGTAAGACTGGTCCGGAGTGTGGCCATGGGAGTGGACGCATCTGGAGCGGAGGTGAAGAATGGGAACCGTTGCTGAAGGCTTCAGGCGCATGGCAGGGAGGCCCGGCAGGGCCTAGAGGTGTAGCCAGGTGACGGGAGTGCAGAGGAACAGGAGGCTAAGGTGAGGCTGGAGGAGTTGGATCTGGAAGAGACATTGAAAACAAGGAAGACACCAACTCCACCCTTCATTCTGAAATACGAGGGAGTGGAAGGATGAGCCAAAACCTCCACAGTGAGAACTCAGCTAGGGAAGCAGTTACTTCGTGGGAGAGTTTGACTTTGGAGTTGGGAACAGTGTAGACTGAAGTGGTGGAATCAGCAGTAGGGGAGTTTGTCTCTGGAAAAGGGTTTCTTGTTTGTTTGTTTTTAAAGATTTTACTTATTTATTTTTAGAGAGAGTGGAAGGGAAGGAGAAAAACATCGTTCAGTTGCCTTTCACGTGTCCTCAACCTGGGACCTGGCCCACAATGCAGACATGTACCCTGACTGGGAATTGAACCGCAACTTTTTGGTTCATAGACTGGCACTCAGTCCACTGAGCCACACCAGCCAGGGCCAGAAAAGCATTTTGATGTCAGACCTCAGCCAAAACAGCATGCTGACCCTAGGATAGCACTTTTTTTTTTTTGCAGATTCTCATCTGAGGATATGTTTATTGGTTTGAGAGAGAGAACGCTGATCACTTGCCTCCTGTACGTGCCCCGATTGGGGATTAAACCTACAGCGTTTCGGCGTTCAAGGCAACGCTCCAACCGACTGAGCCGCCTGGCCGGGCTGGGGGAGCGCTTCCACTTCAGTGAGACCAGACTCTGACTCTGGTGGGGCTACCCTCCACGCTGTGCCACTCGTCCCTGTCTGTCCTGCCCTGGGAGCAAAGTTCGTTTCTCATTTTGGAATAAAAGAGTTGCCTCATTTGACATCCCACCACTAGATTAGAGGAGATAGAGCGTAAAAACAAACTTTCCTCATTAATTGTGCTGATACTATTTTAAGATGTTAGAATTCAGTCAGTGTGTGTGTGGGTGTGTGATGAATTAAGGTCACATACACACACCAAATAATACTCTTGCAATTTCTGCTGCAGAACTGGCAGGGAAGATAGGATCAAGGAAGGAACTAAATGATTACCACCTACCCATCCCCATCTCAGGAGGGAAAACTTATGATTGAGGCAAAATGGGAAGAATCAAGGGCAGTTGGTAGTTAAGAAGCACTGGGTAAAGGCTTGATTCTCATAGTGTGCGGGGGGCGGGGGGGTGTCAAACAGTCTTCCTCAGTTCTGTAGGTTTTATACCAGTATCACCTTTCTGATAATCTAACCCAAATACTTAGAGACCAAAATACCCAGAAGCTGAACAGGAGGAAAATGGTGAAGAGAAATTAATTGGCTTATCTGGACTAAGCAGGCTGACTCAGCTTTATTTGGAGAAAGGGCAGAAACCTAGAGCTTCTTGCTTCATCAGGAATCGCACAGTGAGTCTCTGATCAGACCGCTGAGGCCAGCCTAGGTTGGAGTTACAAAAAGGTCTGGTTCGGGTCAAGTGTTGGACTCAGTGGGAGAACAAGAGCAGTTACACACATATTTAACAGGTGGCAGAGGTGTCTGCATACCCTCACATGTTAACCCAGCAATGGAGACTAGACCGCCTTCCCTTGAACTCATGTCTTTGTGTTCTCACTGTTCTCTAAACCCACCCCCCTAGCTTACAGCTTTGCCTTCTTAGGTCCAGATCCTGAGAGGACAAGAAGATAAGAGTAACTCTCATCTTCTTGGCATGAGCCTTAGCTGCCCCTTTTCCCTGCCTAGGATTAGCCACACCCCTATTACCGGACCCTTTCTCGTGACTCATGCGTAGAGGACAGCCTCAGGGCCACCTGTGTGTGGACGGACCCCCACCTTCTCTGTCACAAGCAGGGTTATATAATCTTGATGTGTTGAGAAGGGAAAAGATGATGGACAAGAGAGGCAGCACTTGGGTTTTAATTTTTTTTTGTTTTGTTTTGAAGATGGAATTTTTAACTTGTTCTCTTAAGGTTTCCCAAGTTCAAATTTTATGATTATGTAATTTTGGGCAGCGATACCTGTTAAGGGGATCTCATGCTGCAGAAAATTAGTGTGCGTGTCATAGACATCAAAAATGCGAGCCACTATTTTCCAGCTGGAGGGTTAACAGCGCCTTGGGAAACCATAGAGTTGGGGGAAGTTTGCAAACCCACTAGCTCAGCTCTCCTTATCTGTAGACTGACTATACATCTCTCACCTGTATGTACTACTATTTTGAGTATGTAAAAATTAATGAAATGTAAATTTAAAGTGGTATTGAATATATAGTAATTGTCTGTCATATGTTTTCTTAGTGGAACTACTGAGCCTCTGTCTCAGAGAGAGCCATGAAAAGTTTAGATACTAAAAAGGGGTTCACATAATCTAAACTGTTGGGTTAGCATCTCTGTTCTAAGCCATTTTGAGATGAGAAAATTCACAACTTGAGTCATAGCATAGTTATTAGGCACTGCGTGTTTAAGAGACAATTCATGGAGCAGGAGAGAAACTACCAGCATAGATTAAGCTCTTTCTGTGTGTGAGGCATTTCACTGCCTCCCACCCGTGTTCCCTGCGCTGCTTCTCCAGGGGCCGCCGCTGACGGCGTGTCTTCCCGGAAAGCTCATGTGGGGCTGTGCGTGAATGTGTTTTATGTGGTTTTGTTTCCACGGCGCCCTTCTAGAAGTTTTAGTAAAAATATCCTTTAGAAAGTTTAGTAAGAATATTGATATGTTTGCCTTTTTGGGGGGGGGGTCTTTTATTGATTCTAGAGAGAGGGGAAGGGCGGGAGAAAGAGAGGGAGAGAAACATTGATGCGAGAGAGAAACAGATCGGTTGCCTTTTGCACACACCCTGACTGGGGACTGAATCTGCAACCCAGGCATGTGCCCTGATCAGGAATCGAACCCACAACCTTTTGGTTTGCAGGATGACACCCAATCAGCTGAGCCACACCAGCCAGGGCGATATGTTTGTTTTTAATTCTTAAATTCCTTAGAAAATGTTTTCCTAAAGGATGGAAAATTCTAAAATGCACCTTTCAGATCTTACCTCTGTAGTTGACAGGGAGACTTTTTCAGGGCGAAGAAGGAGAGTTCAGTGAAGAAGAAAACTCCAAAGTAGAGCTGAAATCAGAAGCCAATGACGCGGCTGATTCTTCAGCGAAAGAAGAGAAGGGAGAAGAAAAGCCTGAATCCAAAGGCACCGTGACAGGAGAGAGGCAGAGTGGGGATGGACAGGTCAGTACCCACCAAAGGCCTCCATTTTGGGGGCTGGAAGAGGGGCCCCCCACCTTGGAGGGAGTACGGAAGCCTTTGTCTGCCCTTCAGGAGAGCACAGAGCCCGCAGAGAACAAAGCGCCCAGGCACTTGGACGACGACGAAGACCGGAAGAACCCCGCGTACATACCGCGGAAAGGGCTCTTCTTCGAGCACGACCTTCGAGGGCAAACTCAGGAGGAGGAAGTCAGGTAGCGGCCACTTGCGGCTGCTGTTTAGTGTGTGCTTAGTGTTTCGGGTATGCTAGGTGCTTTGCTAAGTGCTTTGCCTGTGTTTTGCGTACCACTCACACCATTTTTAAGGTTAGTGTTACGTCTTGTACCAATAAGGAAAGCGAGGCTTAGAATATTTGGTAACTCTTGGTGCAGCAGCTAGGATCCACACCCATACTGCCACTGCCTTTCTTAACCTGAGGCTCAAGGCCTCTGCGATACGAAGGACTTGCATGGGCCACCTTACAGGAAAGAAGTGTCTTCAAGGGGCCAAGTAGTGTGAAGCGAAATCCTTCCTTATTTCTATTCCTGTTGCACTTGAGCCCGGTAGGCCCTGAGGTGTCACGATGCACTCTTGCTTTTGGAGACCTGTTTTGTACAGTCTATCAGGGGAGATGGAGAGACTACATGAAGTTTCTTCTGTTTCCCTGCCCAACCCTGTTGTTTCGTAAACATCTTTACTTGACAGATTCTGCCTACCTAAGACACTTTTTCCTGGTTTTATCCAGACCCAAGGGGCGTCAGCGAAAGCTGTGGAAAGATGAGGGTCGCTGGGAGCATGACAAGTTCCGAGAAGATGAACAGGCCCCAAAGTCCCGACAGGAGCTCATTGCTCTCTATGGATACGACATCCGCTCGGCCCACAATCCTGATGACATTAAACCCCGAAGAATCCGGAAACCTAGGTGAGGAAGTTTTGGAATCTAGACTATTGGTATTTTAGCAAGAACTCTGCTTTTTAAAATACCATTCCAGCAAGTGATTGAATGGGTGAGAAATATGGGGAGTCTTCGTGACCCTCAGTTTAAGACTTTCCTGTTCCATTTATTCAGGTTTGGGAGTCCTCCACAGAGAGATCCAAACTGGACTGGTGAGCGGCCAAACAAGCCCTATCGCCACCAGGGTCCTGGGGGTGCCCTACCACCAAGGACATTTATCAACAGGAAAGCTGCAGGTACTGGCCGCATGTCTGGTCCCAGGAATTACTCTCGATCTGGGGGCTTCAAGGAAGGTCGTGCTGGATTTAGGCCTCTGGAGGCTGGTGGGCAGCGTGGTGGCCGGTCCAGTGAGACTGTTAAACACGAGAGTAGTTACCGGTCACGACGCCTGGAGCAGACTCCTGTGCGGGACCCATCTCCAGAAGCAGATGCTCCAGTGCTTGGCAGTCCTGAGAAGGAAGAGGCAGCCTCAGAGATCCCAGCTCCTGCTGCTGACACTGCACCACCGCCCCCCGACAGGCCTGTTGAGAAGAAATCCTATTCCCGGGCAAGAAGAACCAGAATCAAAGCTGGAGATGCAGTCAAGGTTGCAGAGGAGGTGCCTCCTCCCCCTGAAGGGCTGCCCCCAGCACCTCAAGTCCCAGAAACTACGCCTCCTCCACCTCCTAAGACTGGGAACTGGGAAGCTCCAGTGGATTCTACCACAAGTGGGCTTGAGCAAGATGTGGCCCAACTAAACATAGCAGAACAGAATTGGAATCCAGGACAGCCTTCATTCCTGCAACCACGTGAACTTCGGGGTAGGTACCTTAGGGTTATAACTAGATTTTTTTTCTTTGCATCATTGGGTTTGGGAGCATGGGGCTTAAGTCTCTCAGGGATGTGGTGTCTGACAAAAAACAGATAGATTCCTAGGTATATTCATCCAAGGACCTCAGAACAGTTTTATCTGTTACCTAAGACTAACCCACTGGTTTGCCACTGTGAGCTGGTTAGTTGCCTTGTGAACTGGTAATGAGCTCCACCCTCTATTTCCCTTTACCACTCCCTGTAGAAAAGTGGAAGAAGAAGGCAGCAGTGTTTTCATTATTTGAACTCATGGTTAAAGTTTGAAGGCAAGAACTCCTTCATTTGAATTTGGATGGGAATCTTCTCATCTCTTTGAGGCAAAGTCCTTCTGATTTCCTAGAGCCAGGCTGCCTAAAAGAACTTTCTGTAACAGTGGTGCTTTTGAGTACTCGTGACATAGCCAGGGTGGCTGAGTACCTGAACTTTTCACCCCATTCCGTTTTATTACATTTATTTATTTATTTATTTATTTATTTATTTATTTATTTATTTAAAAGGTTTTATTTTTTTAGAGAGAAAGGGAGGGAGAAAGAGGGAGAGAAACATCAATTGGTCGCCTCTCTTACACCCTCGACTGGGGACCTGGCATGCAACCCAGGCTTGTGTGCTGACTGGGAATTGAACCAGTGACTTTTTAGTGTGCAGGCCAGTGCTTTATCCACTGAGCCACACCAGCCAGGGCTGACTTTAAGTTTTAATAATTGAAATTTAAGTAGCCACGCACGTGACTAGTAGATATTGGACAGCATGGTTCTAGAGACTAGAACTTATCTACCACCCATTTTACCCATCTTCAGTCTTCCTCCAGCCAGATAGATAAAAGGATCTTTTCTTAGTTTCCAAAATCTCATTTGAATTTAAAGGTTGGAAATCCTCATGTAGACAGAGTTTCAGCCCACTTCTGTGGTGTGTGTGGTTTTTAAACAGCAAAAACCAGTGTAGCCTAAACTGAACCTGCAGCCGCTCTTTGGATTGAGGAGCATACCCTTCTACTGATGCCTTATTATCATTGGAAGACAGTCTCTAGAATGTAATTTTTTTTTGTTCTGAGTCATTTTCAGCCAGAGGGGACTCTCTTCCCAAACTTCCAGGCTAGACCTCAGTGGCCAGAAATAATCAGGTAGATTTACAGAACATCCCTTACTGTCCAATTGTTGCTCCGAAACTTTTGGGCTGAGATTTTTTTTTTTTTTTACTGTGGTTGATAATGTAATGTGTTAATTGTGACCTACAAAGGATTCTGTACAGGAAAGCATTTGGTGAGCAATCTTGAACTTGTATTTTCTCACTGAAATAATTTTTTTCATTTTCAAAGGCCTTATTGCTCTGGTAAGGTGATGGTATTAAGGTGATGGGCAGTGGAGGCAAATTTCCACATGGTGGCATTGGCAGGAAGCAGAGATAGTTTAAAAGGGATTTTGTTAGGTTTTTTTAATTTAAAAAAATTTAAGATTTTATTTATTTATTTTAGATAGAGGGGAAGGGAGGGAGAAAGAGAGGGAGAGAAACATCAATGTGTAGCTAGCTGCCTCTCGTGCGCCCCCTACTGGGGGCCTAACCTGGCCGGCAACCCAGGCATGTGCCCTGACTGGGAATCAAACCAGCAACCCTTTAGTTCACAGGCCAGTGCTCAGACCACTGAGGTACACCAGCCAGGGCTAAAAAAATTTTTATTCAAAGATTCTATGTATTTGTTTATAGAGAGGAAGGGAGAGAGAAGGGTAGAGAAACATTGGTATGAGAAATGTCGATTGGTTGCCTCTCGCACATCCCAGCCACAAACCAGGCCCTCAGCCCAGGCATGTGCCCTGACTGGTAATCAAACCAATGACCTTTCAGTTTGGAGGTCAGCACTCAATCCAGTCCACATCCACTAGCCACACCTGCCAGAGCAGGATTTCGTTAGTTTAAAAGTAGAAAGCCATTCACTGTGTTTGATTCTTCAGCCCGTCGTTTTTCTTGATGGTGTCTTTGAGTCTCACTGCTGTCTGCTCTGCAGGGGTGACTTTTCTGGTTTATTACAGGAATGCACAACCACATACACATGGGAGCAGGACCTCCTCCTCAGTTCAACCGGATGGAAGACATGGTACAGAAGGGGAAAGATGTAGATGGGGGTGCATGTTATAGCTTTTTTAAAAAAGATTTTATTTGTTCACTTTTATAGAGAGGGGAAGGAAGGGAGAAACATCATGTGATGGGTTGCCTCTCACACACCCCCAACTGGGGACCTGGCCCACAACCCAGGCATGTGCCTCAACCAGGAATTGAACCCGTGACCTTGCAGGCCAGCACTCAATCCACTGAGCCACACCAGCCAGGGCATGTGTGTAATAGCTTTTGAAGCCAGTTTTCCAATTACTCATGTTTTGTTTAATTTGGGTCTCAGAAATGCAGAGGGTTTAGGTTCAAATCTTAATGTTTTTCACTGATTTTTCAATTCATTTTGCAAATATTTTTTAAAGACATGCCACATACAAAGTCCCACCTAAAGGAGGGTGGGGACTTGAACGAGAGTCAGCCATCTGGAAGTCTGCTTGCTCAGGCCCGTTTCTTTATTTCAGGGTGTGCAGGGTGGGCGAGCCAAGCGCTATTCGTCTCAGCGGCAGAGACCTGTGCCCGAGCCCCCTGCCCCCCCCGTGCATATCAGCATCATGGAGGGCCATTACTATGATCCACGTGAGTTCTCCCTCATACTTGGGGTATCTTTTTTTGGCACTTTGAAGCAAACTGAGAGACCAGCCTCCTGCCTCCTGAATTTCCATTCTGACTTCTCACAGTAGTTATTGTCTGGTTGCTGTTTTCTTCACCTGGAAAAAGGGTTTGGGGGACAGGGAGATTTGTCCATGTGATATGAAGACTGAGAATTTATGAGAATCCCAATGTGATATCCTACAGTGCAGTTCCAGGGACCAATCTATACCCATGGTGACAGCCCTGCCCCACTGCCTCCTCAGGGCATGATTGTGCAGCCAGAAATGCACCTTCCCCACCCAGGTAAGCATTGCACTCTCCTTGTATGCTTCCAGTACATGAGTAGGTGTGTGGGGTATTTGCAAACCCCTCCTCCTGAGCTCTGTGCTGCTTGCCTATGAGACTGGCCACTCTGACTGCCTGGGCAGCAAAGCTCTCGGGTCCTTCCTGAGGACATTCATCCTGAGCCTGTTTGTACTGGAAATGCTGTTATTTTCCATTTCAATTTCTGTTTTCCTCTCCTTATTCAGGTTTACATCCCCATCAGACACCAGCGCCCCTGCCCAATCCAGGCCTCTATCCCCCACCAGTTTCCATGTCTCCAGGACAGCCGCCACCTCAGCAGTTGCTTGCTCCTACTTACTTCTCTGCTCCAGGAGTAATGAATTTTGGTAATCCCAGTTACCCTTATGCTCCGGGGGCACTGCCTCCCCCGCCACCTCCTCATCTGTATCCTAATACACAGGTGAGATGGCTAATGAGCGAATTTTTATAGGTACACATTCTTGAAATCAGGCAGGAATGTGGTATGGGGAGAATGCTTAAGAAATTTGAGAGAACACTTCAATGCCACTGATTTGCATATGGCTCCAGGACGCCTCCTGGTGGTCAGGAGCTGGAAATGCAGCTTATGTAATACCCATTATCTACTTAACTCTCGTTGGTTTTTTTTTTAATGGTGTTTCATTTCATTTAAGTGTTTGGTATGTCTTAGGTGGCCATTTATTCAGCTGCATAAAGAAACTGTATTCTATTTGCAGTCCTACCTGTCCCTGTGCCGCTCAACTCCCAGTAGGTTGAAATCATCCGGTATCCAGAGTGTCACTGCTGAGCTCAGCCATTTGTCAGCTGATGATAGGAATTAGAGGACTCTGGGCTATGCTTTGAAGAAGCACGAACCAGAGCATAATTAGGGCATACTAAGACAGAAATGAGGAATCATTTTGTTTTTAAGGAGGGCAGCTTAGAGGTTTAAAAAATTGTAAATTCCCCAGTTCTTCTGTTTTTGTGCCTGAATAACATTTTTGGTCCGTCATAGTTTAGATGAATTCCTAACTTTCAATTCTGTCTTATTGGGGTATCCAGGCCCCATCACAGGTATATGGAGGAGTGACTTACTACAACCCGGCCCAGCAGCAGGTGCAGCCAAAGCCCTCCCCACCCCGGCGGACCCCCCAGCCGGTCACTATCAAGCCTCCACCACCTGAGGTATGAGAGCTCCTTCCCGTGCTTCAGGCCGCGTCTCCCATCCGTGGGCTTTCTTTTTCTTCAGGAGATTTTCCTCGT
The DNA here is from genome assembly GCA_004024845.1 of Tonatia bakeri. NCBI lineage: Eukaryota > Metazoa > Chordata > Mammalia > Chiroptera > Phyllostomidae > Tonatia > Tonatia bakeri. The sequence goes on along the minus strand of PVIA01012030.1, from coordinate 27,481 downwards.
GTTCTGGGTGTGTTTCTGTGGAAACACTCTTTGTTCTGTTTGTTTTGTTTTAAACGACCTGATAACAAATTCTAACTTTATTATTTCAGGTTGTAAGCAGGGGTTCCAGTTAATACGAGTTTCTGAATATTTTAAATCTAACACGATATAAAAGTAAGTATACAACTTACTATGCCTCTTACAACATTTTTAAAACTAATGCTCATGCCTGGTTGCTTAACAGTTGTCTCATTGATGCTTTAAGTTGTCATCATGAGTTATTTTGTGTGGGGTCCGGGTGCTTAAAGGAGTCCCAGAATTTGCCAGTTTCTTTGTTTTGCAATTGCATTGAGCAGGATTGAAGTAGAAACCATTGTTAATGTGACAGAATTTCATTCGGGAAGCTGCAAGGAAAAAATACAGGAGGGCATTTTTTACTAAGGGAAAAGGAAATCTAAATTTGAGGTGAAGAGTCGTAAAATAACAAATCTTACCATTTGCAACAGCATGGATGGACCCAGAGGGTATTATGCTAAGTGCAGTAAGTCAATCAGAAAAGGACAAATACCATATGATTTCATTTGTATGTGGAATCTAAAGAACAAAATAAAATCGAAACGGACCCCTAGATACAGAGAGCAGACTGATGGTTGCCAGGGGGAGGGGGCCTGGGGCGCCGGGCGGAAAAGGTCAGGGACTGAGAGATGCAGGTTGGAAGTCACAGAGTCGTCACGGGGACTGGAAAGTATGGCACAGGGAACACAGTCACTGCTGTGGGAACACTGCGTGTGACACCAGGTGGGCACTGGCAATATCGGGACACTATGTAAAGTGTATGATTGTCTAACCACTCTGCTGAACACCTGAAACAGTACAAAGTAATATTGAATGTAAGTTGTAATTGAAAAATGAAAACAATTATATATTTCAAAAATTGAGATGTTAGAGCAGAGCCAATTCTAAAGGTTGTGGAGGAGAAAGACCATGGGAGTTTTGTTTTTTTTTTAGGGACATTATTTTAAAACACATTGTTTAGAATGTGGCTTTTTGCAGACAGCTTGTAAATGACGGGAAGGTCCACTAACGCTTTGGTGGTTCTCCCCTTTCCCCACCCCTGTCAGAGCAGCAGGGCTGAGAGCCCAGGAAAGAAGAGACATGCAGCCAGCTGTTTACTACCAGGGGGGCTTCACGATAGGGGGCGGCTCCTGCCAGGAAGCAGCTGAATGAAGAGGACCCTTGCCTTCCTCTGAGGATAAGGTCTGATACAGCGAGAAAGGGAGACACGAGCGGACTTCCACCTGTTTCCACTCTGCACTTGAGTGAGCCGTGCTGGGCCGCCGCGTCTGTGTCTGGAAGCCCAGGTTTTCGGCTCTTCTTCACTTTGTCCTGGGACACTTTGCTTCTCCCAGGGAAGCGCCTTCCTGTTTGTTTTGTTTTCTGAGATGTTTGTTTTTTAAAGCTTGGCTTGTTATTCTTAAATTAATATTCTTCAGTTTCTCTTTCTTTGTCTCTGTCTCTCTCTCTCTGCCTTTAAATGAGACACATTTACTTTTCTGGTTTACTAGCTTCTCTGGTTCCCTTTTGGTTCTTCCCTGCAACCCAGATCATTGAGAAGTTACCAGCTGAGCTGGTCTTTTCCCACCAAGCCTACAGAGCTGGCCTTTCACTTTGGGTTGGCCTTTGTTATTACATATGCGGATTCTCGCAACTCCTCGAAGCTCAGAGTGTGTGGTAGGAGCCTTTCTTCTTGACGTGGTGGACTTCAGGCCTCTACTGAGAACAAAGTCCCTGCAGTGAGAAGAGATGGCGAATCAAGTGTTTTGTGAGGAAAGGGAGTGAGAGCCTTTGCACCTTAGCGGTGTGCATTCACAGAGTCCCTAGGAGGCTCAGTCTTCGAGGTAAGTGAAATTAGAGGGCCCTGCTTTTACTTCCATCCCTCCTGTCACACCCCCTTTTCCAGTTGCTGTGGACCAATGTATCTCTCTAGAGGCAAATACTATCCAGCAAGCAGTCTACTTGTCCTTTATTATTCATGTCTTTTCTCCCGCAAGTGTTGTAGATGTTACTACCTTGTTTTCACCAAGTTCTGCTCCTGCCCTTGCAAACAGAAGAAGGTACCGCACCTGGGCTTAGGGCCTCAGGAAGCCGGTCACTTTGCAGCAAGGGCTCCTTCCTCCCTGGCCATGGCACTGGGCCACTCTCCCGCTGCCTCTGCGGGAGAGATTCCCATTATTGCCACACTTGGTCTGCTGGGGTGACTTGGCCACTGTCTCTGTCCTTCTGCAAAACCTAAGGGACAAGGTGGCAGCTGTGTCTCTCCCCAAGTTGTGTCACTATTTCTATTCTCTTAAGCAGCTGGCCTGACCACTCTGAGTCACAGGTGTGTGGGGAGGGAGGAGAGGCGCTCAAGCTGTGGCCCCGGAGGAGGAAATAACTGAGAGATTCTCCCCGAGGTGGCTGGTGGTTGTGCCTTTTGTAGGCTGTTCCCTTTGCCTTAAACCTGACGATGTCTCCTCAAGCCTGTGGGCAGTGTGCCCGGATTCCCAGACCTTAAGACACTGTGACAGTTGTCTGTTGGTTCGCTGTATTTTGTTGCAAGAATTCCTCCATGTGTGTTATTACTGTTTTAAAGGGTACACATTTGTGATGGGTATTGTGACTTGAAGATAATAAAATTTAGACTGTAAACTTGGCTTTTTTGCATGAGTATTGATTTGAGAAGGAGGGAAAATGACTCCTTGGTTTCCCCAGAGTCAGGCACAACTTGCGCTGGCTCCGACTGGTGCAATGGAAGCCACAGAGGTGAGGAGCCCCCGTGATGCCTCAAGTTTGCCTGTGTTCCCCTTCCGTTACCTTCCCTAGCCGCGTTCCGCACAGACTGCCGTGCCTTCATTTGGGAGTGTCGGGCAGAGACTAGCGAGGTGCTGCTCACCCATGTGAACATCATGTCCATTATGCCCGCCTTTGTCTGAAGCAAGTCCGTCTCCCAGGGTGATGTGCCAGATGTCGGTACAACTGTACTAGGTCCCAGCAGAGGGCGAGGTGCAGGTAGCTGGTTTTCTTGAAAAGTACAGACTCACGCTGGCACTGAACTGTCAGGGACCGCAGTCTGAGAGAAAGGCTCGTGTCAGGCTCAGCGCAGGCGGAGAGGGAAGGCAATGAAAGAGCCCCGGCTGTGGCTCATGCTGCCAGGTATCTCTGCCACTCGGCCTCTGACGAGTGCAGGGCAGTTCCTGCCTTTGAAGGGACCGTTTACTCCTCCAGATCCTGGGTGGGTGGAAGTTCACTACAGAAGCTGTCCACAGTGTGGGGGAGCAACTGGATTTCACGTGGAGCTGGCAGTACCTGCTCTCGAGTCGCACAAATCCTTGTGCACTGGGGGCATGGGCCTCGTGGCACATCTTAAAATGACAGTTGGGGTTCCCCTCCACCCTTCAGTGGTGTTGCTGCTGCAGGATGACCATGACTTTCCTGACCCCCACGCCCAGTTGCTTTTCAAATCATGTCAGTTTGCTTCCCTCCCTCCCAACAGGGTAGTGAGTATGGGCCTGATCTGGGGTCCTGCAGAGAATGCAGCCAGCCTTGGGGTGGGTTACTGGCAGGAGGAATAAGCGTCTTAAGATGCTTCCCCCTCACCCCTGCCTCTTGCTTCCTCAGTTAGATCCCATTGCTCTCTCTGTTGCCCTGGTAACCGGCTCGGCAAGAAGAAATTCAAGCTCAGCAAAGCCCCCAGGTTCTCTGCCCTCCCAGCCTGCCTCTCAGTGGGCAGGAAAGAAGAGTGTAAGGGGCAGACAGAATTCGCCTTAGGTAGCCTCGCTCCATCCCCTTCTAGAAGTCCACGGGCTTCTCACCCGTCTCTCCTCACAGTTGCTAATTATACCACCATCTTTCCCTTAGTTTATTCCATGCTAGAGTGTAGGGGCCCTGTCCAGCCTCGTCCCCTCCAGGGTCAGCACACAGGTCTGCTACCTTGTGGGGGACTCAGAGCAGCAAAGATTTGGAATACCAAAGTCTCCCAGCCTCTGCAGCTTCCTTGGTTTGGGATGTCCCTCTGAGGCAGTGATTTTCAACCCTAGCTATTTGAATTACTTGAAGATCTCTTTAAAAATACTGTAAACCTTGGCACCATCTCAGTATTTTTGAGAAGTGCCCCTGGATTCCAGTGTGCAGTTGGGGCAAGTACCACTGCTGTTCAAGGAGGACCATGACTTGATGTTGGCTTTCCTCTGACTCAAGGTCTTGAACTTAGCCTCTGCCTGATATCCTTGAGTAGTTGAAGGGTCTTGGGGTCTGCTCCCAAAGCTTCCAGTTTCTAGAAATCTCTCTGCCCCTTTTATTTTCAGCCCCCACATTCTCCACACTCCCCAATTCTTCCTAACCGACAATCCCAAATCCTGCCCAGAGAGGAGGTTACCAAGGCAACCAGCTTAATCTGGTAACTGTGGCATGTGCTGGGAGTGGAGCCCTCCCCTCTTCTTACTTGGTTCATAAAGTGCCTGGGGAGGTCCAAGCCACTCTAGCCAGTTTCCCCTCTTAACCTCAGAGGTATTGGGGTATCCGATAAAGGGAACCCAGGCCACTGATACTTGGATCTTTATTCCAGCTTCTTAGCCAAAATTGTGCTCGGTACGTACTGTTCCCTTTCTAAATCCACAAACAGATGGGTGTGCAAGCTCGTTTCTGTGAACACATGCTCTAGCATACATAGGGCCAGAGATATGCACACACACCAATATATGTGTAGTGCACACCCTGTTCAGTTCTACCACCACCCCTAACCTTCAGCATTCCTGTCCCGGCCTGGTCGGTGTACAGTAAACAGGGGTGCGGCGATGTCCAAGGTGCCTCAACCCATCTGGAACCTGCTGCCACTCCCCAACCTTGTTACCTTAACCTTAATGCGCTTGCACTGAGTGTATATCTTTACCCACCTCCTCCTTAGGAACAGAATGCTCCTGGCATAGGCATCGGGAATAAGGCTAATTTGGTGTGCAAATTTGGCTCCGCTTTCCACACACCGTGGTTGTGTCAACTCTGGGGGCTCCTCCATGCTTGATAATGTCAGATGGTGGCCGGAGCTTGTCACCCACCTCCACTGCCCTGCTTCTTCCTGCTGCCAGCCACGCTTAGGTGCCCTTGCACTCCTGTTCTCCTCCCCCTTGCCTACCGTCTCCTCTCATCCCAACTAGACCTGCCACAACCTGCTGCTCCCTGCCTGGCTCCTGCCTGCCTGCCAGTACCTGCCCTTCACAGGCCAGGCCCCCACCATCTATTGTGCCCTACCAGAAAGGGCAGATGAATGCCACCCCCAGGCGAGTGTCAATCCACCTGAGGCCTTCCCAGCCCTTTTTACAAGGAGAGAGGTAAAGACCACATATTCCTCTAAGTATGTCAACAGAGCACACTGTCGGGGTTGAGAGTGATCTTTGGTAGGCCTCCCCTGAGTTCAGGTAGGTGAGTCAGGCATGCAGGCCAGAGACCTGTCCTGGTTCTTTGAAATGGTACTGGAGTCCCTGTAAGCCCCCCAGCCAGGAATTCGTCTCCATTGGTATCGCTCCCTTGCCTTGGCCTTTAATTTCTGCGTCTTCTCTGAACTCTCCACCCAATCCCATTCAGCCCCTTACAATCCCGTGTTGCCCGATGATCTGCCCCAACGCCCAAGTTCAAGCCTCGCGCGGCCCAGGGGGCAGGTCCAGGAAGGGCAGGGGCGGGGACTGGGCGGGGACTGGAGGAGGGGGCGCGGTCTCAGTTCTGCCACCTTCCCCGCGGTCAGGAGCGCCGCCGCTGCCGCCGCCACCGCTGCCGCCGCCGCGTCCTCTCAGCCTTGCGCTCAGCCCGCTCCCTCTTGTCGCCGCAGCCCAGCCCAGGAGCGCAGAGCCTGAGCACCAGCCCCGCAGCCTACCCACCCTTCGGGCTGTGTGACCACTGCAGCCGGCATGGGGGGCCGCTAAGGACGGGCACCCCTTCCCTCTGGCACCTCCCCCCGGCCACTGGCCACTGGCCACTGGACTCCGGCCAGCGATCCTCGGGCACCTCTGGCCCCCAGTCCGGCGCCTGGCACGGCCCTCCACTCTGCCCCTCCGGCTTTGAGCATCGTGTCCCCGCCCCCCCGCCCGCGCCTGGGACACCTAGGTCCCCCGGCGCCCCCGAGAAGAGGGGCGGGCGGGGGGGGGGGCATGAAGCCGCTGGAGAAATTTCTGAAGAAGCAAACGTCGCAGCTGGCTGGGCGAACGGTGGCGGGAGGTCCCGGCGGGGGTCCGGGGAGCTGCGGCGGGCCCGGAGGGGGTGGGGGACCTGGCGGGGGCAGCGGTCCAGCCGGGGGACCGCGGGCACTGCAGCGGCGTCAGAGCGTGTCTCGCCTGCTGCTCCCAGCTTTCCTTCGCGAGCCCCCCGCTGAGCCAGGGCTGGAGCCGCCCACCGAGGAGGAAGGTGGAGAGCCGGTGGGGGTCACGGAGGAGCCCGGCAGCGGGGGACCCTGTTGGCTGCAGTTAGAGGAGGTGCCAGGGCCCGGGCCGCTCGGGGGCGGGGGGCCCCTGCGCTCCCCTTCTTCGCACTCCTCGGATGAGCTGTCCCCGGGTGAGCCCCTGACTTCCCCACCCTGGGCCCCCCTGGGCGCCCCCGAGCGGCCGGAGCATCTTCTGAATCGGGTTCTGCAGCGGCTGGCCGGGGGGGCCACCAGGGACAGCGCCGCCTCAGGTAAGGAGTCAGCTAGCTCATCCATCCCGGAGTAGGGGGTTGCCACCTGAGCCCTCTTCCTTGCCCTTGGAACGTGGGGGTGACGCTATGCTGGAGCCTTGGTGTGGGGTTGAGTGGGCAGCTGAAGTGGGGCAGGGACTCATCTGAGGAACAGACCCTTCTACTGAAGGGAAGTGACAGTGCCGCTTGGCTCCCTGTAGCAGCCTCACCCACAGACGAACCTCTGTCTCTCCTTAAGCCACCCTTCCTTTCCCCTGGATATCTTATCCGTAGTCTCTTGGGTCCCTGATGTTGATTACCTCCTTCTGGGGCCCCAAATTAGGGCCTGACACACTAAGATGGAAGCTGCCCGGAACAGCCCATACCCCCCTCCCCCCACGGAGGTGCCCCAGCCCCAAAGTCCTTCTAGGAGTCCCCGACTCTGTTAAGAAACCCAGGGCAGAGGGCTGGCCCACTCAGTGGGGCAGTGCCAGACAGGCACAGGGCCGGAGCTGGCTTTGGGGCTCTGGCAAAGCCATTCATTGTCCTTAGCAGCTTGGGGGAGGAGCTGCTCTAGTTGGGGGCTGACTCAGAGGTGTTGAGGTGGCAGGGCAGACACCAACGTCTGGGGGGGTCTGATCCTTTCCAACTCCTACCCTTCCCCTGGCAAGCCTCAGCACATGGCCTCTTTCAAAAAAAAAAAAAAAATAACCACACCCTGAGAGGCTTATTCCCTAAATGATGATGCCATTTCACCACTCCCCACCAGCACCCCTACAAGGGGACCTGGAGGAAACTGGGGCCCCAAAATGCTGGCTAGGTGCTGAGGAAGAAGACCTGCGGGTCCTTAGGTCTAGTTCTCGTCATGTCACCAAGCACAGCGAGCAGGGTCTGGTGACTGGGAGCCCTGGCTGAGAATTTTAAGACAGGGGTTTCCTTCTGTGTTCCCAGACCTGGGCAGGGAGCCCTAGTCTAGGTGTGTGGAAGAGAGTTCCACTGCCCTAGACTTTTCTGAAGACCCGGGTCCTCTCCTGTGGCTCAGGCAGCAGGTGCCCTGGGGAGCTGACACCTTTTGGATTTAATTAGAAAAATATCAGACACACACAGCTCTCCTCACCATAACTTCCCGCCTACACTGCACACCCCGTGTCTCTATGACACATTCCCTGGGGAGGCTGTGCGTTGGACCGGAGCCTGCCTTGGAAGAGACAGACGCCAAACTGGTGCCCCCACAACCACATGTCCCCCACTCCACCCTGTGCTCTTCTTCCTTCGCTCTGGCTCAATTCGCCTGCGGGATGAAGAGTATAGGAAGGGTGCTGGGCATCTCCCTTCCTAGTCCCTCAGCCCTGGAGCTGGACATCAGGGTGGGAGGCGGGGGTCGACTGTCAGGCTCGCTCTAAGAACACAGCAGGGCAGAGTGGTAAAGGGAGAAAGTCTTTTTTTTTTGGTGCCTGGTGCCACCGACTCTGCTCCATGTTTCCTGGGGAAGGACTCCTGAATTGATTGTCACCTGTGCTATCTGGCCTGGCAGGCTGGATTCCCAGAGTAACTGGTTTGGGGAACCCTAAACCAGTCTAAGAGTGAATGAGAATCAGCGTAACCTGTCACTCTGATAGTCTCCAATACAACCAATGGAATTAAGGCATCTGGGTTCCCTCCCAGGGGGTGTGTGGGAGGAGAGGACCTACAGAAGGGACCCTACACTAGCCATTCTCTCGGCAGTCTGAGCAGCACCATGTTGCCTACCACTGGTTCTCCCTGACGCCGTTTGCCTCAGGCATGTTGAAAGCAAAAACAAAGACTCCTGAGTGTGGGTTCTTAGTCCAGCTCCAGGCAAATCTCTCCCAGCCCTGAGCCTTGGCTTCTTCCCATTTGTGAAATGAGAGTTGACATGGAGGCCTCCTTTCCCACCTTTTTGCTGAGGATTGGAGGCCAGGGGAGGGGAGCCAAGGGCCCCCAGAGGCCTTGGTTTTGTCCCGGGGCAGTGCCTGGGGACCTGGCCCTAACCTGTCCTGATGAGGACACCTGGCTCCCTCCCTGCACCCGGCCTGTGTGTGCCAGGTCGCCCTGCCCTACCCCAGAGCTGGATGCAAGTCAGGGCGACCTCGTACCTGGCTAACTGGCTGAGCCAGGCCCAGGCAGAGGTGTAGAGGGGAAAGGGGGGCAGGGAGGAGCCACTCCTCTCCACCCTTCCATCATTAACCCTACCATCTCTGGGCGTCCAGAGGACACAGGGTTTCTCTTAAAAGGCTTTAGGATCAAAGAGATGGCAGTTGCTCCATCTTCTTTTTAATGGGGCTGGTTCTTACCTGCCTAGTTGGAACTCAAAGTTGTTAGGTAGGGGTTGGGGAGGGGAGGAGGGACATACACACTCTGCTGACCCTGACCTCTGTGTTTGGAAGCTGTGTTTGTCTAGAGACCCTTCTATGAGCTACGTCTATGGGGGGGCGGGGGCAGATCTCAAGCTTGGTGTATTATCTGAACAGCTTCCCACACTCATAGAAGAGAAGTGGGCGTGGCCACCAGAGTGCCCCTTCCTTCCCTCCAGCTGCCTTGGCAGCTGCCAATCCCACCCCCGCAGCGGCTGCCCAGAACCTTCACAAGTGTGAGTGTGTGTGTGTGTGTGTGTGCGCGCGCGCGTGCACGCGTGCAGAGCATGACGGGGCAGGCGGCTGGGGCTCCAGTCTGGCCGATGAGAACTCGCCCTTGGAGGCAGAAAGCAGGGTGGGGAGTGTCTGCTTGGGTCCTGGAAGTGCCCTTCTGACATCAGTGGCACCAATTGATCTCCACAGATATCCTGCTGGATGACATCGTCCTCACCCATTCTCTCTTCCTCCCCACGGAGAAGTTTCTGCAGGAGCTACATCAGTAATATCCTTTTGTGGAGCTTGCAAAATGGGGAGGTCGTGAGGAGGCCGCTTCCACCACCCATGTGTGGTGCCAGGACCTAAGCTCTCCCTTACAACACATGCTTGGGTTTCAGCCCCAGTGTTTCTACTCAGCAGCCGTGTGTCCTTGAGCAGATCACCTGACCTCCCAGGGCCTCAGTTTCTTCTGCTAGAAAACGAGGGTAGATAGCACCTGCTCTGCCTCCCTCCCGGGCTGCTGTGGAGATAGACCTGATGGCAGATGTGGGAGTGCTTTGGAGATGGCAAAGCCCTGTGCGAACGTGAGGTATTATTATTCTATTAAGAGTGCCTGTCTCCCCACTGAATTGTTGCTCCAAATGTCTGGTTGCCCAGTGCGTTATTACAGGGTCCGAGGTAAACACCAGGGCATGGCTGTGCTTCCGTGGGGCCTGCTGGAGACAAGCCTCTGGCTGGGCTATTCATAGGGTCTCGTGTAAGCACAGGGCCTCTTACTGAGTTATTTTAGGACCTAATTGCAAACGTCAGGCCACCGAGCAGAGTATCGTAGGCCTTACACTGAGGTATGGTCAGGTTTGTGGTGAGCACCATTGGCCTTCATCAGCCTGCTGTGAGCTCCAGCCCTGGGCCAGCGGGGGCTGGCTGGGTCCAGACAGGGCATCCTCAAGTGAAGTTCAGAGGTGGGAGCTGGATGTGGTCAACTGGGTGTCATTTCTCCCTGCTCTGAGCTGGGGCATGAGGGAAGGGGGTCTTGGTTTCAGGGACCCCAGGATCTTCTTTCTCTCGGGCCCCAAACCTAGAGAACATTTGGGGGTGGTTTAGCCTCCCATCTTCCCCTCCCAGTTCCCTCAGGTCTGCCTGCCCAGGGCGCTTTTCTTAACTCAGGGGTCAGCTTTGTTTGGGCAGGAGGCAAGGAGGGCCCCGAGGGGCTGGGCCAGAAGCAGGCCTGTCTGGCCATGCTCCTTCATTTCTTGGACACCTACCAGGGGCTGCTGCAGGAGGAAGAGGGGGCTGGCCGAATCATCAAGGTGGGCCTGGGAAGAAAAGGCGGGTGGGTGAGCAGGCTCTTGGCTCTGGAAGGAGGCCCCTTTGAAGGAGCCGTACTTGTCAAACTGGGTACTAGAAGGAAAAGATGCCCAGGGGTCTTCGCTTATATGGTTCTCCTACGCCCGAAGGCATGGAGGCCCTGCTCTGCTCCAGCCCTTACAGAGAGCGATGCTTGGGATGAGACCCCTGCCCTCACCTCTCTCCTCCTCTCCCCAGGATCTGTACCTGCTGATTATGAAGGATGAGTCCCTTTACCAGGACCTCCGAGAGGACACCCTGAGACTGCACCAGCTTGTGGAAACCGTGGAGCTGAAGTGAGGGGAATGGGTTGGGAAGGGGACAGGAAAGAAGTCCCCCTTGTTCCTCTCTCACGTGGGCTACGTCTGGCCTTTTCACTCCAATACGGTTTTCTTTTTGTCCTGTTCTCTTGCTGGAGAGTAGCACAAAGCACTGTCTCCAGTCACTCTTTTGTTTATTCCAGGGGCGTACTGGTAAATATTGAACAACCAGCATTTCAGGGGGGAAAACAAACAAACAAAAAAACCCTGATTTGTAGCTTTTGCTGATTTCCCTGGTATAAATTTTCTCACCATAGCTGGTTTCAAGCTCCCAACGAGCTGTCACTGAGTGTGCAGCTGGGCAGAGATGTAAATAACCTGAAGAGTGGAGATAACAGTAAAACAATTAGGAGACTGCATTTTTTGGAGACTGCAAAATTTGGATGTAAGATTAGAAACCCTCCACACACACATACTTTTTTTAAAAAATCCCTCTGTGCACTGGGTTATTTCATGTCCATGCATCTTTTTTTTTTTAACTGATTTTTAGAGAGAGAGAGGAAGGGGGAGAGAGACACACTGATTTGTCGTTCCACCCACTGATGCATTCATCGGTTGATTCTCCCATGTGCCCTGACCCAGGGTCGAACCTGCAACCTTGGCATATGGGGACGATACTCTAACCAAATGAGTTATCTGGTCAGGGTCTCACACACACTTTTAAAATAGCTTTATTTAGAAACCATGTGGGAAAATTTAACAATCCACTTTCTTGAGCCAGTATGAACTGGCTTCAGGACTCCGCTGTGTCTGTCAGTCATTTTTCCATCCAACCATCTGTCTGTCCATCTATGCATCCACACCTTCGGCCCTTTCAATGTCTCTCCCCTCCATCCACCTCCCCGCCACAACCTCAATACCTTTCACCTGGATGATTGCCACAGCTTCCAATCCAGGGTTTCAGCTAATGGTCTTGTGTCCGTCCCCCTCCCTTCTGATGTTGCCACCAGAGAGATCTTTCCACCTTGACATCATGCTCCTGTTCCAGAAACATCACGGTTGCCTGTGACCTGCAGGACAAAGCTGCAACATCCCAGGGCAGCATTCAGCACCCTTTCCTTTCTGCCTCCTGTTAGTCCTTCCCGCCTCCATTCCCACAGAGCCCTATAACCACAACACTCCCGACACGCCCCATTCCCCGAACTTCTGTGCTTGCCCAGCTTCCTGCTGTCATTTATATGGTCCATTCCAGAAGGACCTCCTCCCATCCCCTCCTCTTCCTGTTGTCCTTCAAGGGCCAGGGCCCATGCCATCTTTTCAGTGAAGGTTCCCCAGATCCTCCTTTTTTGGAATACCATTCTCCCTCCTCCACACCAACATAACTCTCCGTTTGCCTTTTTTATATCACCTAACACGTGCCTTGTGTTGGAGGGAGCTGTATGCCTGTCTGTCTCCCTCCCAGACTGTGAAGTTCTTGTTGGCAAAATTCAGCAAACGGCTGATGACCTACACTTACCATGGGCCAAGCAATGTGCTAGGCCTGGAGGGTGAAAAAGAAACTCAGTAAGAACTAATCCCAACCCCTCCAAAACAAAAAGACAAAAAAACAAGAACTAATGCAGGCCTCAAAAGTGCTCAATCTTGCAGGAGGAATAAGACACAAACGTAGACAAATATTAGACTATTGTCCTATTCCCCACCCCACCCCTCTGGCCAAAATTGACCTTTTCTGGTGAGTGGGGTGGATCAGATAAGAATTCAGGGAAAAGGTGGCATTTGATTTGGGTCACTTGGACAGTTGTCCCCTGCTGGCCATCGTCCTCGCTTCAAACCCCCTCCGCCACTCTCTGAACCTGATGCCAGTGCATCCTTGACCCAGTTCTGATGTCCCTGCTTGATGTTGCCTGCCTGGTGCTCCCTACGCCTGGCAGGGCTTCCTGATGCCCAGCTGTGTCCATGCCAGGATCCCCGAGGAGAGCCAGCCGCCCAACAAGCAGGTGAAGCCCCTCTTCCGCCACTTCCGTCGGATAGACTCCTGTCTGCAGACCCGAGTGGCCTTCCGGGGCTCCGATGAGAGTGAGTGTGGGCATGAGGAGGGGCAGGGCCTCCTGAGCAGCTCAGGGGGCCCTGTGGGGTCTCAGGTCTCGGGTGCCCTGGATGGAGCCTCCTCGTGTAGTCGAACCAGTTCTTTCCACAGCATCTTGCGCACAGGCCAACCAATTTAGGGTTAGCGGTGGGATGAAGTGGGGGACACGGGTTTCCCAGAGGGCACTGTGACAGCACTGTCGTTATGCCCTCAGATGACAGCCCCCTTCCTGTCTCTGTCCAGTCTTCTGCCGGGTCTACATGCCTGACCACTCTTACGTGACCATACGCAGCCGCCTCTCAGCGTCTGTGCAGGACATTCTGGGCTCTGTGACGGAGAAACTGCAGTACTCTGAGGAGCCTGCGGGGCGCGAGGACTCCCTCATCCTGGTAGCTGTGGCCTCTTCAGGAGGTGAGGGTCAGGAAGAGCTCAGCTGGGGCCCCAGGACAGGGAACTCACAAGCCCGGTGCTCCGGGGCAGGGTAAAGACTGACTTTTGGGCCCTGGCTGCTCAAACGGTGGCTCTGGGCCCATCCTCATGGGCACCACCTGGGAGCTTATTAAAAACGCAGTATTTCAGACCCCGCTCCAGACCTGTGGAATCGGAATGTGCGTTTTAACAAGACCTCCAGGCTATTAGTCGATGCACATTAAAATTTGGGAAGCAGTGGTCCAGGACACTTGAGTGCTGATCTGAGTGCCTGCCTCACTCACTTTGGGATCTAGTCCCTTAATCTCTCTGAGTACGTAAAGGTGCTCTGATTTTGAGGCTAAAGACACAGGTCGGGCCTCCAATCCCCGTGGGAAGGCAAAAAGCCTGCAGTGTCGCCACAGCCTCATTTCCCTCTAAGACAGGAAAAAGCCCTGCTTTTGTAGTGTCGCAGGAATGAAAGAACCCAGGAAGAGCTGCGAAAGAAACACTGGGAGCAAAAAAGGAGGCTATCAGTGCAAAAGAAGTCATTATTTGAAAGCTTCCCTAAGAGCAGGGCGTAGACTGGCGATCGTAGGAGTCCCGTTAGTCTGGGATGCGTCCACTCGGGGTGAGACGTTTCCAGATGGGATAGCGATGGCGGCAGGGATGTGTGAGGGTGCGGGTGGCCGGGGCTGAGGCAGAGCAGCTCATTTTCCCGCAGAGAAGGTCCTTCTCCAGCCAACGGAAGACTGCGTCTTCACCACCCTGGGCATCAACAGCCACCTGTTTGCCTGCACCCGGGACAGCTTCGAAGCTCTGGTAAGACAGCCCGTGCCAGGCCCTGGCCGGGCGTGAGGGCTGTGAGGGTCTGTGAGCAGACCCCCACAAGCCCAGAGGGGAGCCCAGCCCTGTCCCCATGCCTGCCACCAGGTGCCCCTCCCCGAGGAAATCCAGGTCTCTCCTGGAGACACAGAGATCCACCGCGTAGAGCCTGAGGACGTGGCCAACCACCTTACCGCTTTCCACTGGGAGCTATTCCGATGTGTGCATGAGGTGAGGACGGAGGCTGGTGCTGGGCGAGGGGCCAAGAGGGAGAAATGGGCCAAATGCGGGGGCCTGGAGTGAGGCAGTTTCTGCAGCTGAAGTCCCTGGTTGGAACACTCGCTCACCGCGTGCTCTGGGGCAATGGAGCACCGAAACCTCTCTAAGCCTTGGTCCCCCTCCTCTGAGAAAAGACCAAAGAGAGAGACCCCCTAGCAGGGTGGTTCAGGACTCAAAAAGTGCTGCTTACACAGACCCTGAATCATGGTTGGTGTTTGTCAAATATCCACTATTAAAGAAATAAAATATGGCAGCAGCAGTAGTGTCTACAGATGGGTTAAGTGCCTGGCATCTTGTGTGTCTTCAGTAAATGGTCGAGTGTTGTTCATGGTGGTTGTCTGTCCCCGCGCCCCCTCTACTGCATCCTGTCCTGTCCCCATCTTTTCTATTTTCTACCCCTCCCGCCCCCACCCTCCTGCTTTTCCCTCACCACCGCCTTGCACTGCCATCTTCCCACCCACGCCGCCCACGCCCTGGGCGCCCCCCTGCCGCCGCCGCCCTGGATGCAGCTGGAGTTCGTGGACTACGTGTTCCATGGGGAGCGCGGCCGCCGGGAGACGGCCAACCTGGAGCTGCTCCTGCAGCGCTGCAGCGAGGTCACCCACTGGGTGGCCACGGAGGTGCTGCTCTGCGAGGCTTCGGGCAAGCGCGTGCAGCTGCTCAAGAAGTTCATCAAGATCGCCGCCATGTGAGTGCAGATGGCGGGGCGGGGCGGGAGCACTGAGGCCAGTATGGAGCAGGACGGCGCCGTGGCCGCCCGACTGCCCTCTGACCCGCCTCCGCTCCCAATCCTGCAGCTGCAAGCAAAACCAGGACTTGCTGACCTTCTACGCTGTGGTCATGGGGCTGGACAACGCTGCGGTCAGCCGCCTGCGGCTCACCTGGGAGGTAATGCGGCCCCTTTCCTTTCCTCTCCTGCCAGCTGTGCTGGCCCACCTAGGGGTCTGAGCCTCCAGCCTCAGTCTTGATAGCCGCAGCTCACCCGGGTGGGAAGGGGGCACCTGTGCAGTCCCAGGGCAGATCAGTAACAAGGCTGGATCCCACCTGAGTGTGAGGGCAGGTAGCCCAGGCTGTGGCATTCCTGCCGGCAGTCAGGGAGGTGCCTCCGTGCATGGCAGAGGCCTCAATTTCCCCAGAGAAATTAGTTTCTCTGGACTGCTTCTAGCTTCCCCAGACCCACCCAGCCAAGGTGACTCCATGTCCCCAGCCACCTGCTTCCCATCCCCTACAAGACACTTAGGCCCTTTCCCCTCTGACACCTGGGGGTTAGTCGGAAGCTCCCAGGAAACTTGAGGAGCGCCACTCTGACATTCCTTCTTCCTTCAAACTCTCCGCAGAAGCTGCCAGGGAAATTCAAGAACTTGTTCCGCAAATTTGAGAACTTGACAGTGAGTGGGTTTGGCTCTTTTATCTGCCCCTGGACTTGTACACCAGAGACGCTCAGTTCCCATAAACCTCCTTCCTCAAGCTTCCCTTTCAAGGGTTTTAGTGCCAATACCCGCCCTCCTCTCTGCACCATGCTGGAGGATCGCTACCCTGTTTTCTCTGGAGGTGCAGGGTTGAGGGGGACAATCAAGGCTCCCAGGACACCCCCAGCGAGACACCCCTTCAGGTCCCTCATCTCACTGGAGATGTAGCTAAGGGAGGGGGATGAGGGAGGGAATGGGGGATGTTTTGGGGTACCCTGGGCCCATCTGTCCCTTTATCTGTCTTCTGCCGAATGCCAGGACCCCTGCAGGAACCACAAAAGCTACCGAGAAGTGATCTCCAAGATGAAACCTCCTGTGATTCCTTTTGTGCCTCTGATCCTCAAAGGTGAGGCTGTTCCCAAATTGTACTCCCCTGTCCACGTTCTTCACGTGCCAGTTCTGACTCTCATCCTCACCCAGGGCAGCTCTGAATGCCCAGAGGAGAGGCGCCCCCGAGACTGAGTGGATTCCAGGGAAGGGGAAGGGCATTCCTTTCTTACTCCCTTGCTTCTCTTCCCGCCCCTAGACCTGACTTTCCTGCACGAAGGGAGTAAGACCCTTGTGGACGGTTTGGTGAATATTGAGAAACTGGTGAGTGGCACTGCCAACCCCGGTCCTGTGTGTCGGGGTATGGCATCCTCCCCCTCTCCTGGCACCCCCTCTAAAGACAGCAGCCTTTCTCCACGGTGCCCAGCTTGCCTGACAGACTCCTGACTGTCTCCCTGGTGGCATCGCTGTAGCAACCCGCCCCTGGGTGGCAACGCTGACAGGCAGCTTGGGGGGCAACTCTCCCTCCCCCTCATCTGGCACCCTGTTACACCCACTTCTCTGGTGCTTTGGAGACCCTCCAGATTTGGGGACTGGAGGGAGTCAGCCCAACGGGATTGGAGATTGGAGGGAGGGGAGCCTAAGGGGGTGGGAGCGTCTTTCTGTGCCCTTTCCAGGGCTTAGTCCTTGTCATCTTGCAGCATTCTGTGGCTGAAAAAGTGAGGACAGTCCGAAAATACCGGAGCCGGCCCCTCTGTGAGTACTCAGGGTTCTGAGAGCACCATGGGTTGAGTTTTCACACCAAGGGAGGGTTCTGGGGAGAAATCCCTGCTCAAACATTTATGTCCTTAAACTTGTCAGTTTTCCATTCTCTCCTTGGGCTCCCTGGGCCCCACCCCCACCCCCACCCCCACCACTCAGCACCTGTCCCAGTCTGCACCCTTGTCCTCCGGCCAGTGTGTGTGGAGAGGAATGAGAATCCAGCAGCCTAATCGCCTCTCTCCCCCCGTGCCCCAGGCCTGGACATGGAGGCGTCCCCCCATGACCTGCAGACCAAGGCCTACGTGCGCCAGTTCCAGGTCATCGACAACCAGAACCTCCTCTTCGAGCTTTCCTACAAACTGGAGGCTAATAGTCAGTGAGAACAGAGGCTTCAGTCGGCCCCCACCCGGGTCCTCGGGTGCCTGACACTCAAGCACTTTGCACGATGTCCCAACCCGCCTCCAGAATCTTTCTGCTGGAGCAACTTGCCATCCCTCGGGAAAGAGCTGGATGGACTTACCCCTGGACTCACAGGCCTGTTCATCCTGCTGCAGTCCTCTCCCCACCACCCCAGTCCTTCAAACCAAAACCACACTCGGCTGGTTCCTGCCCCTGCAGGGAAAGGGGGCAGAGAGCTCCTTCCTCTGTTGCCTCCCATTGAGGTCTGTTCCCGATATAGAATTTCCAACCTCCTCTTCCAACTGCAGCAGGAAGGAAAGCTGCCCACCCTTCCGTCTAGTTTTGCAGAACTGAATAGGAGGAGAGACTGGCAACCTTCCTCTCCACCACCTGTCCCATTTCATTTCTCCCTGGCCAGGGCTGGGACCCCTGGATGTTAACTCCTCCACCACCCCTGAATACTATATTGCCCGTGTGTGTGCATGTGTGTGTGTGTGTCCCCCCTCCTTAAGCAGCAGGAGTGAATCTGGCAATTGAGGGAGGGTGTTGTGTGTGCCAGGGTCGGGGGAGGTCTTTATGTTGGTGCTACCCTCGTCCACTCTGCCCCTGGGTCGGTGCAGTGTGGGTACCTTCCCCACCCCCACCACTCCCTGCTCAGTTATTTCTCTGCCCTGCATCCGGGGCTCTTGTACAAAGCTGTTCTTGAGGACAGGGAGCAGCAGCAGGTGGGAGGGGTTACCCATCACCCCTTGCAAGTCCCCCAGTCAGGCCTCCCAAAGGTCCCTGGGTGGGCTTCCATGAGAGGGTAAAAGATGCTCAGGGAAACACAGGCCTGTGCTGCCTACAGGACTCTCCCTCTGTGTTACAGTGGGGTGCGGCATGGTGGTGTCAGGAGTTAGGGGTACCTGCTCCTCACACTCCTGCTTCTAGGGTGTCTCATGGCTAAGAAGGGAGTGGTCATTCCCCTTCTGGCTCTGTCTGACGCTAAGATCATGATCTGTCCTTTTCCCTGTCTTGACTCCCCCTTGGTCCTCCCCATCAGAGCTGGGGTGGGGTGGATCTCCATACCTGGGGGCAGGCAGACCCCCAACATAGCAGGAGGGAGCGGCGGAGACTGTGAAGGCAGACTGGACTTTTGCGATGCCTGTATTACCTCTCTGTCTCTCCTTCCTCTCCCATCCTCCCATCGTGGGCCTCCAGGGCTGAGGGGTGCCGGGGCTCCTGGCAGCTACTGGGTGAGGCTTCCTGGCGCATCCTCACCCTCCTTTCTGGCACCACCTCTTTCCCTTCTGAAGAGGCAGCGGCAGCAGCGGCGGCAGCAGCAGCAGGAGCAAAACGGCTGCTGTTCCTGCTCTGAGGGTGTATATATTTTTTACCAAAAGCTCTGGAATTGTAATTTATTTTTTAAAACTCGAAGAGGGAAAGAGCCTTGTATCATATGTAAACAGTGTATCATAGGTTCTGCTGTACAGTCCCTTTTCTACAGTGGCCTGTCGTGTTCCTGCCGCAAAAAATGTCTATGGACTCCCCACCCCCACTCCCACCCTCTGCATCCTTCACAGACGGTGACCAAGACCCTCCTCTTGCTCCCTGCCTCCTCCCTGCAACTGCTGATGTGCCCTCTTCTCCATGCCGCCACCCCTCCTCCAGACCCCTCTCAGCAGCCTCCTCACTCCAGCTGCCACAGCCCTCCTCCCACGCGGGGCCCCGCTGGGCCAGTCTCCCCTAAACCTTGACACCTGCCCTGCCGCTTCCCTGGGGCCTTGGACCGCTCCCCGTGACCACAGCTTTAACAGAGTGAACCATGTGTACTGTACGGGCTCCGGGCTCCGTTGGCTCTGCAGACACTGCGGGGTGGAAAAACAGCCAATAAAGTCTATGAATCAACCCTCCTGCTGTTCTCCGTTCTGTTTCTTTGGGAGCGGGGAAGGGCTGAGGGCGGGGAGAGGGGACCGCTGCAGTGCGCTGGGCCCCTCAGGAAGATGGTTCTGGAGTGACTTTGAAAATGTGGATGAGAGGAGATGCCAAACTCACGAGACGTGTCACAGCGCTCCCAGAACTCGGAGGCACGAGTGTTTTAGTTCTTCCGAGTTCCAGGTGCCATGGATACGCGCTCTTGTTTAATTCTAAAACTGTAAGGAAGAAGATGGAGGCTGGGCAGTCCTACCCTAAGATCCAAGTTACAGGGCGGGGGGGGGGGGGGGGGGGGGGGGGGGGGGGGGGGGGGGGGGGGGGTCTGGGCCGCCCACCCAGATCTGTGCACTGCAGACAGCGGGCGCTACGCACGCAACCGATATTTACCAGTTCCGCTAGGGGGCGGGGCATCTAGAACCCAAGCTCCAGGAGTCGTCACAAACGCCAAGAGTAGCGCAGGAGCCCTTGACCTTCCCTCGTCCTGTATCTGTTATTTCCTCAATCTTCTGTATGTCAGAGTAGGGTCTTCTCATCCACCCAAGTTTTCCAGGCAAGAAACAATATAGGCCTCACCCTTAACGGCTCTGTCTCTCGTCCTCACTCGTCGGCCAGTCCCGTCGGCTACGGTTCCAGAATACACCGGGACTGGTTCGCTGTTGCTGTGACTGCGACACCTCCATCACCAGCCATCAAGGCTTCCCGGACGACTACACTAGCCTTCCACCTGTGCTCTCAGCTTCCTCGCGCCAACCCGCCCCCACCCCCACCCCAGTTAGCTCTCCACACTGCAGCCAGGGTGCTCTTTTAAAAACCTAAATCAGATCATCTATCACTGAAAGTAAAAAGAGAGGCAATGCCAGTATCGGTGAGGATGTGGAGCAGCTGGAACCTTTATATACTGCTGGTGGGAGTGTAAAGTGGTATGACTTCAGTCGTCTGACCTAGCATTTCCGCTCCTGGGTGTATGTTCGAGAGAAACAGTGCTTCTCTCCCCCAGAAGACGTGTGCACCAGTGGTCGTAGAAGTTTTATCTGCAGTAAAGAAATTGGAAAAAAAAAACAAAACACCCACGTGTCCTTCAACAACTGAATGGACAAATGAGTTGTGGTATAGTCTTTTTTTTTTTTTTAAGATTTTACTTATTTATTTTTAGAAAGAGGGAAGGGAGGGAGAAACAGAAGGAGACAAACATTAACGTGTGGTTGTCTCTTGTGCGCCCCCTACTGGGGACCTGGCCCACAACCCAGGCAGGTGCCCTGACTGGGAGTTGAACTGGTGACCCTTTGGTTTGCAGGCTGGAGCTCAATTCTCTGAGCCACACCAGCCAGGGCTGTTGTATAGTCTTAAAATGGAATACTACATAGTAATAAGGAGGAACAAACAACTACGGCCTGCAGAAATGAATATTATGGACATAATATTGAGTAGAAGAAGACAGACACATAAGACGAAATACTGTAGGGTTTCACTTAAGGGAAGTTCAAGATCAGACAAGATTAATCTATGGGGATAGAAGTAAAAATAGTGGTTACTCAGTGGAGTGGGAGGGAGTATTGGTTGGGAAAGGGGCCTGGAGGAGCCCTCTGTGGTGATGGAAATGTTCTATATTTTGACCTGGGGCTGGCACGTGTGTGTGCATGTTCATTGAGTTGTTCATGTGAGGTTTATACCTTTCACTGTAGCTATTTTATACTTCAACTAAAACAATTTGGATTGTAACACTCCCTTTTCTGATAACGCTTAGGTTAAAAATCAAACCCTTTTCCTACCCTCTCTCCCCTGACTCACTCCGCTCCAGCCACACTGGCCACTTTCCTGATCCTAAAACACATAACATTCATTCTTGACTCAGGGAGTTTACCTTTGCTCCTCCCGGAGCCTGTCCTGACCTCTCCGAGCCCACCCACCTCAGCCCTTACTCTCTATCCCTTTATCCTTCTGTATTTTCTCCAGGACACTTGTTACTGCCTGACATCGTACATACCTTGTGTATTTGCTTTGTGGTGACTCCCCTGCCAGAATGTTAGCCCCGTGAGTCTGTCTTGTTCACTATTCAGCACCTAGAACAGTACTTGGCAGAGAGAGGACACTCAATACATATTTGCTGAATGAATAAATTAGGCTGGTTGCAATAGGAGCCGAGAGAGCAGCACAAGGCACAAGATGATAGGTGCTCTGGGAATAAGCCAAGGAGATTCACTGCTGGTCTGGGGATGGCGGTGGGGCACAAGAAGAAACACTTTTTGGAAGAGATGACCCAGTTCTCGAAGCGGCGTAGGGTTTGATGGCCGAAGTGCGCCAGCGGGAAGTCAGGAGGGCAGAAGAAGTGGTTTGGGTTAACCTCTTACCCCATCTCAGCGGTGATCCTACCTGTCGCACCTTGCAGGGGTGGCGGTAAAAGCTGACGTTTGCAAGAATGTCCTTTGCCACTCGCCGTGCTGGGCATTGTGAGCATTCCCTCATCTAATCTTCTCAAGAAACTGGAAGGCTGGCTCTGCCAGCTCCGCCTTCCAGATGAGAATTGCAGTCTGGGGAGACTTCTCATCAGATGTACAGAGAGGCCAGCTTGCCAGCCCTGAGCCTCACAGCTGGCAGGGACTTAAACCTGGTTATTCTGACTCCAGAGCCACAGTTCAAGCTCTGCACAATCCTGGGGTCTTGAATCGCTGAGAGACGTCCGTCCTGTGCTCACCAGGCTGCAGTGGCCACCTGGCTATCACTGAGGAAACTACCCTTTCTGGTCCCTTCCCTCCAACCCACCTGTGTTCTGCTTCCTTGTGGGGAGAGTGGCCAAAGACTTGACAGGTGGTCCAAGGGTTATGTGAATGGATGGGGAGAAAATGAGCATGGCACCTGCTAGGCTGTCCTAGCAATGGTGACAATAATTTGGGGCAGTCAGAAGACCATGGTAGCAAGACGCCTGCTCTCCTGATCAGGGGTTATGTAGAGTGAAGAATTAATGCCCTTTTAATCCACCAGGTGTCGCTACCAAGATTACTTTCTCAGCAGGCTTGGGATAGGGGAGAGGCGTGGGACAGGGAGAGTGGGTTAGACAGCATTTCTTGGGAGTCTCTTGAATCTGTTTGAGAGGATCTGTTCCTAGATGTGAGTAAGAAGTTTGACCAGAAGAACTTGTATCTTTTACTCTCTTCATTTCTACTGGCTCTTTCCCATTTAGTATTTAAACCCTCTCAAGTCTCGATTTTTAAAAACGTGTTCCTTACCCCCACACGCCTGTTCTAGCTACTGTCCCCTCTTCCACTTTCGTTCATGGCCAAACTTGTTCAAAGGGTTGGCTCCACTTACTGTCTCCATTTCCTCATCTCCCATTCATTCCTTTCTTATTTTGTCTTGTTTCCCCAACTTTTCATCACGAAATATTTCAAACACAGAAATGTTGAAAGATTAGTACAATGAATGCTCTTAAACCTTTCTAGCTTCTATAATTAACATTCTGCTAACTTGCTTTTGTTCCCTGTGTGTAACTCACACACACACATTTTTTCTTTTGCCAAGCTATCTGAAAGTAAGCTGCCTGCGTGGTGATCTCCTAAGAATAAGGACATTCTCCTACATACACATCCACCCACCATTATTGTACCTTAAGAAAATCAATATATTTCTACGATATCATTTAATTTCAAGTCTATATTCACTCTCCCCAGATTGTCTAAAAAAAACTTTTAAAAAACATAAACCCTCCTGATCCAATCTAGTTCCATGCATTGTATTTGGTTGTTATATCACTCCAGTCTCTTTTATTCTAGACTAGCTCATTTTCTGTTCTTCTTTTCCGATGACACTGGCTTTTCAAAGTCTAGGACAGATACCTTGTAAAATGCCCGGAATTCTGTGCTTGTCTGGTCGTTCCCCGTGCCCTTGCCTGCTTGCCCCTTCTTCCCTTCTGTAGAGTGCAAGTTCTGTCTGGAGCAGCACTGCCCAGCACCGCTATTGTGTGAGCCACATATGCAGTTTCAGTTTTTCTGGTGGTCCCATTAAAAAAGTAAGAAGAGGGCCCTGGCTGGTGTGGCTCAGTGGATTGAGCGCAGGCCCGCGAACCAAAGCGTCGCTGGTTCAATGCCCAGTCAACACACGTGCCCGCGTTGCAGGCCAGGTTCCCAGTGGGGGGGCACTAGAGGCAACCACACATTGATGTTTCACTCCCCCTCTTTCTCTCTCCCATCCCCTCTCTCTAAAAATAAATAAAGTCTAAAAAAATAAAAAAGCTAGAAGAAATAGGTGAAGTTAATTTTAACAATATATTTTATTGGACTCAATATATCCAAAATATCATTTCTACATGTAATCAACATAAAAATGTTAGTGAGGTATTTTACATTCTCTTTTGTATTGTCCTTAAAATCTGGTGTGCATTTTATACTTGCAGCATATTTCCATTTGGACGAGTCACATTTTAATTATTCACAAGTGCACATGTTTAATTTACACAAGTGGCAAGTGGCTCCCAACTGGACAACATAGTTCCAGTGGTTTTCTGGAGCATTAATATTCTAGAGAAGAACCCTTCATAGGCGATGCCGTTAACTGCATTACACTGAGAGGCCGGCCCATGTTAGCGATGCCCGGGTTTGACCCCTGGTTAAGGGGGCACCACCAGAGCTCTCCAGTTAGAAGATGCTTTGTTCTTCTTTGCAGTTAATGTCTGGTCATTTTTGTACCAAATCTCCTGTGTATCCCAATCATTCACTCTTGTTAAAAACTTACTTTTAAATATACTGTATAATATTTCTATCCTACAAAACATTTAAAGACTAACACAATGAAGACCTGTTTCTCCACCACCCAACTTAAGAAATGAGAACTTACCTGGTACCTGGCCCTGCCCACGTCTCCTTCCTTTCTTGTCAGGACAACCACTTTCCCGAGTGTGCGATCATTGTCATGCATTTTTAAAACGAAGACTTTATTTATTTTTAGAGAGATGAGAAGGGAGGGAGAAAGAGAGGGAGAGAAACATTGACGTGTGAGTGGTAGCCTCTCACATGCCCCCAACTGGGGGACCTGGCCCACACCCCAGGTACGTGGTGCCCTGACTGGGAGTCCAACTGCTGACTCTTTGGTTCACAGGGCAACACTCAGTCCACTGAGCAACACCAGCCAGAGCTCATTGTCATGCATTTTTGTGAACTTTTACTACATATTTATAATCTCAAAATAATATAGTATTTTGCACATTTTTTAGTAACAGCATTCTTGAAATATAATTCACACACCATATAACTCACAGTTTAAGGTATACAGTCCAATGAGTTTTAGCAATTCCACAGAGTTGTGCAACCATCACCACAGTGGATTTTAGAATGTTTCCATCACCCCCAAAAGATACTCTCCATACAAGGATGTTCAAAGCAGCATTTTTCAAAATAGCCAGAAAGTGGAAACAACTCAGTGTCTGTCAGCTGATGAATGGGTAAACCAAAATGTGGTGTATCCATCAAACAGGATATTATTGGACCATGAAAAGGAATAAGGTACTAATACGTGCTATGACATGGATACACCTTGAAAATATGATGAGTGTAAGCTGGATACAAAAGGTAGTGTATTGTATGATTCCATTTATATGAAATGTCCAGAACAGGCAACCTCATAGAGACAGAGAGTGGGTTAGTGGTTGCCAGGGGACGGGAGGAGGGCAAATGGGTACAGGGTTTCTTTTGGGGGTGATGGAAATGTGCCAGAATTAGATAGTGGTAATAGTTGCGTAACATTGTGAATGTACTAAAAAACACTTTAAAGTGACTAAAATGATTTCATGCTGTGTGAATTTTATTTACTTGACTTGCAGACACTCTAATCTGCACCTCCATCTTCACACTGTGTTCTCCCGAGGGTCTCTGAGTCCTCGCCCCTTCTTACAAGGACAGCAGTCATTGAATCCAGGGCTCCTCCTCATCTAACGTGACCCCATCTCAATCTAGCATGACTTCAATTTAACTAATTACATCTGCAGAGAACTAGTTCCAAATAAGGTCAAATTTGAGTTTCTGGGTGAACGTGAATTTTTGGAGGGCATTATTCAAGCCACTGCAAGATCCTTTGCCCATTTAAAAAAAATTATTTGTTTTTAGCGAGAGGGGAAGGGAAAAAGAAAGAGAGCGAGAGAAACAACAACACGTGGTTGCTTCTCGCACGCCCCTTACTGGGGACCTGGCCCTCAACCCAGGCCTGTGCCCTGACTGTGAATGAACCGGTGACCCTTTGGTTCACAGGCTGGTGCTCAACCCACTGAGCTACACCAGCCAGGACCCTTTGCCTATTTTTTAATTGGGTTGTTTGTCTTTTTATTAAGTGAATTTTAAAAGTTGTTTATATTTGCACATTTTAAAACTTTATATAAATCCTACAGTATGTGGTGTTCAGCAACTTTTCTCCTGAGCGTTATGTGTGTGAGACTCAGCCAGGTCAATATGTGTAACTCTGAGGGGAAAAATGGGCACCTTCAGTTTGTTTGTTTTTGCTGCTTTATGTTTCTTCCCTTTCACTCTTCAACCCGGGGCCTCTGCTTCTGCCTTCACCACTCACTGGAGCTGTTCTCACTGAGGTCGCTGACTCCCACGTTACCAAACCCAAGGAACACGGCTTACTGTTCCTCTCCGTGGCGTTCGGTATTTCTGACCATTCTTTCTCCAACACTCATCGCAGTTGCAGGACACTGCGCTCTCGGGATTCCCTTGTCCCCCTGCTCAATCTCCCTTGCTGGCCTTCTTCCTCAGCTGGGTCCTTGCGCATGGAGCTCCTTGGGTCTGTCCTAAGTCCTCTTTTCCTCCCTCTATGAACCTGGGCTTAGATTTCATCCACATATTTCATCCATAATAATTGCTGCATCACAAATTATTCCAAACTTAGTGGCTTAACACCATAACCATTTTATAGCTTCTCACGATCCTCTGGGTTGATCGGGGGCTCAGCTGAACAGTGTCGCTGTCTCACTGGGGGTGCCTCACGTGGCTGCAGTCAGAAGGTGCCTGGAACTGTCCAAGATGGCTGGCTCACTCATCCAGGACCCTGGAGGGAACAGCTGGAATACTGGGTCGGCTGGACCTCTCTCCATGTCAAGGCCTCTCCTCCAGGTGGTCTGTACAGAAGAGTAGCTGACTTCTCACATGGGAGCTCAGGGGTCCCCAAAGCACAAGAAGCTGCCAGCTCTTCTCAAGGCTCACATCTGGACCTGGTACGGTACCACTTCCACGGCATTAAAAGGAGTCGCAGGCCAGTCGATTTCAATGACTACCAGGAGTTCTAAGTCTTTGGGAGCTGTGTTTGGAGACTAGCTACCATAGTTGATGGGTCCAAAATGCTATACTGCTCTTCTCAGTTCCAGACCTAAACATTCAGTCGCCTGTAGACCTCTCTTCCTACCCTGGACCTCTCTTCCCACCCTTGCCCTCCAGGGTCCTCAGGTTATTGCCCCTCCCCGGCCCCTCTTCCTTCTTGACTCTCTCCAGCTAAGTGTTGGCATCACCTGCACAAGCCAGAAACTTGGGAATCATCATTGGCCCCTCCTGCTCGTACCGAGTGTGCGTACAGTTCAGGTGTATTCTGTTCAGTCTGATCTCGGTTTTTCAGAGGAGGAGCCTGAGGCTGGTGGACGTTGAGTAAACTGCCCAAAATCTCACCCTGTTCAGTAGTGGGGAGAAGTAAGACTTGAGGCCTTGGGCTGTGCAGACAGGCAGCCCCGTGTCCAAAGCCTTTATGCCCAGCCAACGCCCAGCTGCCACTCAGTGCAGGCCACCATCGCTTCTCACTCAGATGTCCACAGCAGCTTCCCGACTGGGGTTCCTGCTGCCAACCTGGCCCCATCTAATCTGTCCTCCTCGCTTCAGCGAGAGGGATCTTTCTAGAAGGCAAAGTGGGTTATGGCTCTACTGAGATTAAACCTTTCAATGGTTTTCCTCTTGAGCTTGAGATAAAATTCAACTTTTTACAACAGATAACACAATCCTGCACAAACTGGCCCTTGTTAACTAGACAGCGTAGCATGGGACAAGGGTCCTTCATCTCTCTGGAAGGGCATTCTGAAAATCTGTAGCAGTCTTTTGTTTATCACAATGACAAGGATGGCATTTGGTGGGCAGGGGTCAAGGTGCTGGAGTACTCCAATGTGAGGGATGGGTCCACCAAGAATAATCCTGGGATGCACACGTCTTTCAGTGTCTTACTGGACATTCCATGTGGAAGCACCTATTCATTATCACCTGA